>CM053793.1:573820499-573972999 GCA_028749045.1 Cupressus sempervirens
TTTGTCTTCACATAAAAAGGTTTACCCATCTCAAAAAATCTTTGACTTATTCAAATTTGAGGATACATACCAATAAATTTTGCAAAAAACTATGTCTAAGTTGAGTCCAAAAAATATTCCGCATGTGGGTCATGATTTTGGCTACCAATCCTCCTTACAACATTTCTTTGATTAGGGGAAACATGTGTTATTTATCCAAAAAAAATTGATCAATGATTTCAAAGCTTCACTAATTTGTTTATCCTTTCATGGTAGTCTACTGCTAAATGTCCATAACTAATTTTTTGTTGGATCTTCCAATCTCTCATGCCTTAGCATGGCTCTCCTTAGAGTACCTCTACCAATTTTTAATATTTTTCTTGTCTTTCTCATGAGTCGAGCTTTCTTCATTTGGCTACTTATTATTGTCGGTTTAAGTACTCGTCTTGTGATATTACTATCTTTGGTGCATGATTTAGAACCCACTTTGTCATAAGCACTCCTTAGATTCTTTACAATGTTTTTTTCATTTGAATCGTCCATTGTTCTTAGCCCAAAAATCTTCATGATAGGCTTAAATTTCAATTTTTTTATCATTTCAACAAATAATTGGCATTGACCAGTAATATTTAATTCTTTAAAGAATAATCTCCACATACGATTAACTTTTCTTTAACAAGTACGCTTGCTAATCTTGTTAGACATTGATTTCAAAATGTTAGTATCAATATCTATTAGAATTGGTAATCTTTCCTTGGTTGTATTTATTAAATGGGATAAACCAAGGTATCCCTTATGTTGTTTGTCCTCTAGTCCACATGTGAGGACAAGTCTATTTTGTAATTCCTTTATTAAGGAAAATAGTTATTCCTCCTTAAGAGGATTATGACACTTGTTATGCACACACTTATGAATGTGGCAATCATTCACATGGGAGTTACAAATAACTCCTCCTCTCATCTCTTTATAAGAGATGCTTCTCTCTCATTCTCAACACACAATCACTATGCAGTTCTTGTAATGAACCTATGGCTCAATTTTCTCTCTTCTCTCTCCTTCTTTCATTCTTTAGGCATTTGCCTCATTCATATTATTCACAAGGGGTTTTCTTTGCTTTCCCCTTTCAAAATCTTTGTCTCCTCTTGTTGATTTATTGGTAGTTTTTCATTCTTTCGTGCCTTCTTTGAATTTGAGTTTATGGTAACTATTTTCACATCAAGCTCTCTTGGATTCATTTCATTTCATTTTGTTCTTAATCTTCTTACAATATCAATCAAATATTTTGGTCTTCTAAAATAAATTCTAGAAGGTGTTATAATCTCTTCCATTCCCTCAACATTTTGAACATCAACATAAGGTTGAGTGTTTTTCATACCTTAAACTAAGGATGATGTGCCTTGGCAATAAGATGCAAAAGATGAAGTATCACCTACTTGATATGTTGATGTTGTGCCTTCAACATGACATGATGGAGTGTGTACATCATCAGATGTACAAATTAGCATCTCTTCAACATGAGATGATGATATGACTCTAATATTGAAAGATGATGTAGCTTCACAATTCAATTGTCTTTTAAGTGTAACAGTCTCATTCATTCTCTTTGTCTTTCCAATTCTTCCTCTTTGTTTCTTTGTATTAGTGGTTCGTGTTCCTCTTGGAAAGAAAATTCTTCATTATTGCTTTGCAATTTTCTTTTTTCACGTAGCAATTTCATTTTATCTCTTTTAATTGCCAAATCTCGCTCCCTCTCTTCTGTTGTTTGAGTTTTTGGTTTCTTCCTTGGCATGATGATGTTTCTATATGTCAAATTATTCAAAGATTTGAATTAATTACAATTTATAAATTACAAATCATTCAAATACATATACACATTACAATTATTTCAATGAATACACAATATATATTAAACAAATTGTCAAATTTCTAACCATTTCTAAATAACAATTCATTCAAACATACAAATTTCAATAAATTCACTATATATTAAACAACTTGTCAAATTATAATCAAATTTGTGTGTATATAGTAACAAAGAATATTTAAAAGACTACACTAACCTTTTCTATAGAAAGAATATTCAAGAAGCCTTCAAATAGTGTATCAAATGATTGAATTTGGTGTTTTCTAACGTCAAATAGAATGAAAGAATGTTTAAAAAGCCTTCAAATAGTGTATCTAATGATTGAATATGGTGTTTTCTAACTTCCAACAGCTTATGTTGGAACAATAGAACACACAATAGACAAAAATAGAATATGGATCAATAGGGACCCAAACTTTTTTTATAACCATTTTTTGGTGTTTTCATATAGTGTGTATGCCCTCTAAAGCATGTGCGTACTGTAGTGTGTATGCACTATGTGAAAAATATCTCTCCTTATCCCACCCTCTCCCATCCCCTCCTCTCTCTCTCTCTCCCTCTCCCACCCCTACTCTCTCTTTCCCATCCCCTACTCTCTCACACACACACACACTCCCATCCCATTCTCTCTCTCTCTCCCTCTCCCACTCCCTTTCCCACCATCTACTCTCTCTCACTCTCTCTCTCCCATCCCCTACTCTCTCTTGCTCTCCCTCTCCCACTACCTACTCTCTCTCACTCTCTATCCCAACCCCTACTCTCTCTCTCACACACACACACTCTCATCCCCCTATTCTCTCTCCCTCTCTCTCTCACACACATCCCCTACTCTCTCTCTCTCATTTTCTCTCTCCTCTTCCATCCCCTACTCTCTCTCACTCTATCTCTCCCATCCCCTACTATCTCTCTCTCATTCTCCCACTCGCTACTCTCTCTCTCTCTCTCTCCCATCCCCTACTCTCTCTCTCTCTCCCCACCACCTATTCTCTCTCTCACACACACTACCATCCCCCCACTCTCTCTCTCCCTCTCTCTTTATCTCCCATTCCCTCTCCCACTACCTACTCTCTCTCTCTCTCACTCACACTCTCTCTCTCTTCCATCCCCTACTCTCTCTCTCTCCCACCCCATCCTCTCTCTCACTCTCTCTCCCACTGCCTACTCTCTCACTCTCTCTCCCATCTCCTATACTCTCTCACTCTCTCCCCTCTCCCATCTCTCTCGCTCTCTCTCTCTCTCTCTCTCTCTCTCTCTCTCTCTCTCTCTCTCTCTCTCTCTCTCCCCCCTCTCTCTCACTCTCCCTCTCCCACTGCCTACTTTCTCTCTCCCACTCACACTCTTTCTCTCCCATTCCCTACTCTCTCTCTCTCTCTCACACAACTACTCTCTCTCACTCTCTCTCCTCTCTCATCCCCTACTCTCTCTTACATGCACTCCCATCCCCCCTCTCTCTCCCTCTCCCTCTCCCACTCCCTCTCCCACCACCTACTCTCTCTCACTCTCTCTCCTCTCCCATCCCCTACTCTCACACATACACACTCCCATTCCCCCTCTCTCTCTGGCTCTCCCTCTCCCACCACCTACTCTCTCTCACTCTCTCTCATCCCCTACTCTCTCTCACATTCTCCCACCCCCTAATCTCTCTCACTCTCTTTCTCTCTCATCCCCTACTCGATCTCCCACCCCTACTCTCTCTCACACACACACAATCCCATCCCCCTGGTTTCTCTCTCCCCCCTCTCTCTCACTCTCCCTCTTCCACTCCCTCTCCCACCAGCTACTCTCACTCACACTCTCTCTCTAATCCCTCACTCTCTCTCTCCCTACTCTATCTCACTCTCTCTCCTCTCCCATCCCCTACTCTCTCTCTCTTACACACACTCCCATCCCCCCTCTCTCTCACTCTCACTCTCCCTCTCCCACTCCCTACTTTCTCTCACTCTCTCTTCCTCCCATCCCCTACTCTCTCTCTCTTTCTCTCTCTCTCTACTCTCCCATCCACTACTCTCTCTCTCACACACTCCCATCACCCCCTCTCTCTCTTGCTTTCCGTCTCCCACTCCCTCTCCCACTGCCTACTCTCTCTCACTCTCTCTCTCCCATACCCTACTCTCTCTCTCATTCTCCCAACCCCTACTCTCTTTCTCACTCGCTCTCACATCCCCTACTCTCTCTCCCCCACCCCCTACTCTCTCACACACACACTCCCATCCCTCCTCTCTCTCTCCCACTCTCTCTATCTTTCTCTCCCTCTCCCACTGCTTACTCTCTCTCACTCACACTCTCTCTCTCTTTCTCCCATCCCCTACTCTCAATCTCACTCTCTCTCCCACTACCTACTCTCTCTCTCTCACTCTCTCTCCTCTCTCATCCCCTACTCTATCTCTCTCACAAACACACTCTCATCATCCCCCTCTCTCTCTCCCTTTCGCACTCTCTCTTCCACCACCTACTCTCTTTCTCTCTCACTCTCTCTCCCATTCCCTGCTCTCTCATTCTCCAACCCCCTACTCTCTCTCTCACTCTCTCTCCCCCATCCCCTACTCTCTCTCTCCCACCCCCTACTCTCTCTCTCACTCTCTCTCATCCCCTACTCTCTCCCATCTCCTCTCTCTCTCACTCTCCCTCTCCCATAGCCTACTCTCTCTCACTCTCTATCTCCCATCCCCTACTCTCTCTCACTCTCTCTCTCCCATCCCCTACTCTTTCTATATCTCTTTCTCCCCCATCCCCTACTCTCACTCTCTCTCTCATCCCCTACTCTCTCTCTTCCACTCCCTACTCTCTCATTCCCTACTCTCTCTCCCACCCCCTACTCTCTCTTTCTCACTCTTTCTCCCACTATCTACTCTCTCTCACTCTCTCTCTCTCCCATCCCCTACTCTCTCTCTCTCTCAAGCTACTCTCTCTCACTACCCCTCTCCCAATCCCTCTTCCATGAACTACTCTCTCTCTCTCACTCTCTCTCCCATCCCCTACTCTCTCTCTCTCTCCCACTCCCTAGTCTCTCTCTCACTCTCTCCCATCCCCTACTCTCTCTCTCTCCCATCCACTCTCTCTCTCTCACTCTCCCTCTCCCACTTCCTCTCCCACCACCTACTCTCTCTCTCTCATCCCCTACTTTCTCTCTATCTCTCTCTCTCCCACCCCTTACTCTCTCTCTCTCACCCCCTACTCTCTCTCCCTCTCTACTCTCTCTCTCTCCCATCCCCTACTCTCACTCTCTCCCATCCCCTACCTCTCTCTCTCTCACTCTCTCTCTCCCATCCCCTACTCTCACACACACACACAATCTCATCCCTCTCTCTCTCCCACCCCCTACTCTCTCTCCCTACTCTCTCTCACTCCCTCTCGCTCTCTTCTCTCCCATCTCCTACTCTCTCTCTCTCTACTCTCTCTCCCATCGCATACTCTCTCTCTCTCCCACCCCCTACTCTCTCTTTCCCCCATCCCCTACTCTCTCTCTATTTCTCCCTCCCTCTCTCCCTATCCCACCTCCTACTCTCTCCCCATCTTCTAATCTCTCTCATTCTGTACCTTGTCTGCCTCTCTCCTGCCCTCTCTATTGAAATTTAGGCTTCAAGAGTGTGTGCACACTAAAGCACTTACATGCTATGAAAGCCTAAATTTAAAAATTCTTTAAATAGTGTGTGCATGCTATTGAGCACATGTGTTATTTAAAGCTTTAGATTCTACCAAGCCTAAGGTTTTATTTTGTCTTGGGGATCCAACCCAAAGGTTTGGACTCTCTAAACTAGTCTAAGATGTGTTTTGTTGCAAACATACAAAAAATGGTTGATTTTTCTTATGTGCTCTCCTTCAAGTTTCCTCATGGTTGAGCATTGATAAAATTAGGTTACATGACATTGTAGGTCTCTATGTTAGCTATATAACCATAGAATTTATTTTTTATTTGAAATATTTCAAGCCTTTTAACTATAATTTATTTTGAATGTATGTCCATTTTTTGTGAAAAACCAACGTGTACTAATTGGGCTATAGATTTTAGCTCTTTCATCAAATTTTGTAACAACTTAGTTTTTTAGAAACTAGACTCCATTCTACACACTTTGAAAAAAAAAAAATTGATTTTAGACTAGTTTTCAATCATTTCTAGGGGAAGCACCATATATTTCACATTTTTGGGATGTGTCCAATTAAAAAATTCATTAGGAAAAATACACATTAGAAAATTGCCCAAAAAATGTGGGATAAACTATATAGTGTTAGGTAACTTTTGACCAGAGTGACTAAAGAATTTCAAAAAAAAAGTTAAAATTTTAGGGGGGCCACACTTTGCACTGTGTTATGTTTTTTTCTAAATAAACAGTACCACTTTTTGTGGCCCCCTTTTTTGAGGACCTAAAATTAAAACATTTTGAAAAAAAATAGTAGTTTAGAAACTAGATTCAAAGGACTATTATTTTTGTTTTTATCATATCTTAAAATTTTGAGCGTAACTCTCTTCAAATTCTTGTCGACGTTTAGAAATTATTTATTTTAGGGAAAATGTGGCCACTTATACCCCCCTTTTGGCACCACAACTTGGTGCACTTACCCTTATTGTTTTTGATCTGGAAGTATCAATCTTGCTCCAATTGGTCACAAGTGCTCTTGACATGGGCTTATAATTCTCCATCTTGAATCACTTCAAGATATCAATCAAGTATTTCCCATGTCCAAGGAAAATATCTCCCTCTTTCTACCACAACTCCAATCCCAAAAAGTAGTGCATCAACCCCAAATCCTTCATCTCAAACTCTCTTGCAAGATCTCACTTGCAGTGTGATATGAGCTCCTTTGCTCCTATAAGAAATAAGTCATCAACATACAATAACAATATGAGAAGTTCATTCTTCACCTGGACATAGTACAAGCTTAAACTTGCCTCACTTTTGATGAAGCCCACACTATGCAAGTAACTATCAATACATGAATACCATGCCCTAGGAGCTTTCTTGAGTCTATATAGTTCACTTTTCAATTTGCAAACATGAGAATCCATCCCATATGCTTCAAATCCTTTAGGTTTCTCAATGTAAATTTCTTCCTCAATTACTCCATTGAGAAATGCAGTTTTAACATTTGGTGAATCTTCCACTCCATCTGTGCAACCATAGAAATTATAGCTCTTATTGAAGAGTACCTAGCTACTAGAGAAAATGTCTTGTCATAGTCAATTCCTTCCTTTTGAGAACACCCCTTAGCCACAAAATGAGCTTTGAAATTTTCCACACTACCATTTGTAGCATACTTAATCTTATACAACCATCTTGAGCTCATCACAAACTTCTCTTTTGGTCATGGTACTATCTTCCACATGATATTCTTCACAATGGAAGAATGCTCTTCCACCATAGCATCCTTCCAAACTTGGTGTTTGGATGCCTCTTGAAAGCTAGAAGGCTCTACTTCAATTAATTCACTCATAAGTGCTACATAATCAAAATAACTTTTGGGATATTTTCTCTATCTGACTGAATCTTGTGGATCACCCACATATTCCTGAGCCTCTCTCAAAGTTTTCTCAGTTGCCCTATTTTTTCTTTTCTCTATAATAGGGATATGAGGTAGGGGATTCCTTTAAGTCTCCTGATCATCTTGTTTGGTTTTCTTGTCTTTCTCTCTATCTTGAGTGGCTGAAGTTTGAGGAATTCGTGCTTCTTCGATTGTACATGATTGGTCCTCCTCATTCATCAAGTTGTTAAACTTATGAAGAGTTTCCTCCTCCTCAAACCTTACATCTCTATGAATTTTTTTTTTCCTTAGGGAAGGAATGTAAACCTAATAAGCCTTAGAATTTTCATTGTACCCAACAAGGATACCCTTCTCTGCAGTTGGTTCTAATTCTTTTCTTTTCTCCACAGGAATGTGACAATACACAAGGCATCCAAAAATATGAATATGGCCCAAATCTAGTTTCTTACCACTAATGGAGTCAATTTTCCCAACATTTTGTGAGGACTCCTATTCTATAAATATATAGTTGTATTGGAAGCTTCTACCCATAGAAACCAAGGAAAGTCTTGATCATGAAGCATGGCCTTGGATGCTCCAACTATAGCCCTATTCTTCTACTTAGCAGCCTTGTTTTGTTGAGGGTTGTGTGGAATTTTCAACTCTTTCTTGATACCTTCCTAAGTAAAATATATATTTAAAGGAATTCATGGTATATTTGCCTCCATTATCAAACATCAGTATCTTGATCTTTCTCCATGTCTGATTTTTCACAAGAGCCTTAAACTCTTTGAATTTACCACAAACCTCATCCTTGTTCTTCATAAAATATACCCATGTCTTCCTAGAGAAATCATCAATGAAAGTAACATAATACTCATACCCATTTAAGGATCCTATTGACATAGCCCCACAAACATATGAGTGTATGAGATGTAAAATCCCTTCAGATCTACTCTCACTGCTTGGGAAATTGATCTTGGCATATTTCCCAAGAGCACAACCCTTACACACCTCATGCTTTTCTGTCTTCATCTCAGGCAGCCCCATCACTATTTCCTTGAGCACATTAAGTGCTCTATGGTGAAGATGGGTCATCTTCCTATGTGACAATTCTCCTTTCCCTTTACAATTGCTTACCAATGCTTGTGTAGGCTCAAACTAACCGAAAAAAGATGCCATGTTTAACTCCAATCACTTTTACAACTTTGGAATCCTTGGGATGAATAAAATTTTCCCCTTTCAAAGGTTACAATGTAACCCTTGTCTTCCAAAGTAGAAACTAAAATTAAATTCTTTGTCATGTCAGGAACATACAACACATCCTCCACCAACAAGGGTTTTCCAAACTCCCTCTAAAACTAGATAGTGCCAATACCAGTTGCATGGTACTTGGCATTGTCATTAAGTTCAATAAAGAAATCCAACTTCTTCTTCTCTAACTTGGTGAAACAATCTCTGACTCTTGTCATGTGGCAAGAAGCTCCATTGTCAATATATCAAACCCTATTGGCAACTGAACTTGAGAGATAGGCGATGAGTGAAAACTCATTCTCAAATCATGATGGAAACTCCTCCACCTTGACTATGGTGGAAACTTGGTTCCTTTGATTGTCCTTATTTTTCTTATTCCTATTCCACCTTGACTATAGTGACCCATTTTATGGAAGCAAAACATTTATCCTACTCAGATATTTCCTCTACCCACTCTTAGAAGAAGAACCTTGTGTTTTCCCTTTATTAGACTTCTTCTTACCCTTGCTTGCAAGAGCAAGATTTTCTTTGTCTTGACCCTTATTTTCCTGATCCCCTCAATTAGCCCCTTTACAGATTTCCTCTTGAACAAAATCATCCCAAATTCTTTCCCAATCAGGTAGTCAATCTTTGTTGATCACACACTTGACAAAAACTTCCTAGTGCTTTAAAATACCATTTAAAGGCTATACACACCAACTCATATTTAGCAATTGTCTCTCTAGTAGTATCCAACTCATCTCTGACTTGTGTTAGCTTGGAAAAATAAGAGGTCCCACTTTCGCCTTTGGACATCTTTGTACTATGCAATTTGTCCTTGAGCATCATCTTACGACTCTAGTAGTAGCCCTAATAGAGTCTTGTGAGTCTATCCCACATCTCCTTGGCAGTGACTTTCCCTAATAGATGAGGAATTAAATGATCTCTTACTCTATCAAGATGATTCTTTGAGCTTTGGCCTCCTTAACCTCATGCAAATCCAAAGCAACAAGATCATTCATAGGTGGATTATTTGTTGTACTAGCATAGATCCACAACCTATTCTCCTTGAGAATAGATGTAATTCAAACCTTTCACTACAAGAAGTTAGACACACCCTCAAGTTTGTCTTCGTATCGAAGACTAGTTGCCATAGCCAAAAGAAAGCCGAGAGAAAAAAAATTTATTTTTTTTCTCTAAAATGTGCATCACAAATCTTGGCTTTGTATTCAGAGTTTAGACCTTTGATTTCATGTTAATTTCTTATAACTCAGTTATAGATCAATTACACAATAAATTCACAAAAAGAAAATCTGATTTATAACAATTAATACTCTAGGTTAATTAACATAAGAAAAAAGCATAAGTAGATTAACAAAATCCAATTAGATATAGACAATAACAGAGATATACTTAGGAAACCCTAGCCTGGGGAAAAACTTGCAACTATTAGGTCTTCTATTTAGCCTAATAGCCAACTTTCTCTTCCAGAATGCAATAGAGTTTGCTACATCAACTTTACATATATAGAACCAAGTTTCTTTACTTAGCAAGTAAGGAAAGAAACTTTCCTTGCTTTCTTTGGCTTTAAAACACATAAAATCACTCTTTCTTTATATAACCTCACAAACTCATAATTATCCTATTTAAAGAATAAAAACTAAATTTGTTGCTAAACATCCAACTCGAGTTGCTTTAAAGCAACTCCACCTTCCAAGCTACACATAAAAACAAAAATCATGTACGTAACCACTTAGGTAGAAATAGTATCATATCTTTGTTATCTGTTTTTCCATATTTGTACATGAGTTTGTGAGAGTGTTCTGATTTTGAAATATTATTCAAACAAGTTTCATGCAACCTCTATAATTATACATTTACTTGCATGTACAAAATGAACATTCTCCTATAGAAATAGGTCTTGTATCCATGATCCTTTTACCTTGGATGCACTTGAATTCATCTCTATGACACACATCTATCTAAAAGTTAAAGTTAATGGAGTATTTTCACAAAATTTAGTCTGTGCACATCATGTAACTAGCACTTGCACCATAGAAGGTGTAAGAGAATAGTCGATAGGTAGTTTTGTACATGTTTTAACTTAACTACCTATATGACCAATTGTGTAAAATTGAGATTATCTAAATAATTCCTACTATGTGCATCATTTACCCCAATCAAAGAGCTTTCTTGGATCATGTAGTCATGGCATGAAAAATAGAGTTTCCTAATAGACAGGTTACTCTACCACAAATTCTTGTCATGGAAGATGGACCCAATAACTCAAGAAACAAGAAAAGGAAAGGTATCTTAACCTTCTCAACTGGTAAAAATTCTAGGAAAAACCACCATACACTATCTTGCTTCTCAAATTTATAGGGAGCATTAAGTCCATTCTCTTTCATTGTAACATTGAAGGATGCCTCTAAAACAAAGCCTTCTTGTCTCCCTTACCATTTTTCATGGTTGTATTGACCCAAGAGTGATTTTCTTTTTAAAGCTTCAACACTCTTTACTTTGTTCATAGAAAACCTGATAATTGGAAGAGACAAACTATTGGGTTCAAAAAAATTGATTTAGAGCATAACCCCAAGCATCATTTCATGTATTGTAGTTGCCCATTTGATGGATTAATATCTTGAGAACTGTCGAGTGAACTCTTCCCACATGTTACTATCCAATATTGGACATAGAAAACCCTTTCATCCCAAAGAAGGTATGAAAAACATTTTGGTGACCAACTGCTATAATATCTCCACATGATTGCAAACTTGCAAATGTAATAAGAAGAGAAAATGGGAATAACATGCTTAAAGACTCTCATTTGAAAGAAAATAATTCTTATCAAAGTTAGCTCAAACAAACCAAGTGTTTATCACAAACTATTTTTTATATCAGTCATAGAGATGCTAATAAAACATTCAACAGACAAAGTCATTAAATCTTGATCAAAAGGTTCAAAAAATAAGGAAAGTAACTTGGTTAGTACACCCAAAAAAGCCAACAATTCATGTAATAATTACTTAAATGGAATTCAAAACAATTGCAAGATTCTTCAGAGAACTAATTTGAACCTAAATTCACACCACACAGTAAACAAAAAAATATATTACAATCTAAAACAAATGTAGATATTACCAGGTGACAAGTTGTCTCTGAAAAAATATCTTGGGTCTATTCAAAGGGCCTTGAAACAAAAAATCACAAATCTTGAATATCAATACTTGCACCAATTGTTCCATTTCAACAATACTCAGTATATTGAATGGACAATTGATGCTTAACACTATACAAAATAGACAACTACTAATTAAAAATCCAATTTGAATTTCATTCATAAAAACATGTCAAATACCTTTGAGTATGTGAGTCTTCTCAAATTTGGGGTTATTTGAAACACTCTGGCCCAATATTTATAGGCAAAGTTCAACACATAACAAGATTATACATAATTTTTAGGAATATTTAAAATAATTTTAAAAATATGATTTTTTGTTTTATTTATTATTGTAGAGATTTAGGAGTCTTATACTATTTATTCTAATTTTTGTATTTTTATTTAATAAAATAAATAATTTATATTGATTTTTTAATTATTAAATAAAGATAATTTTAAAAAGTTTTATTGCCAAAATTAAAATTCAAAATAGTTTTTTTCAATTAATACAAATCTATTTTATTTCATACAAAATTATTTTATTTAGTATTCTAGATATTTAGATATCTTATTAATGTTTATTTTAATCTTGATTTTTTTATAATAAAAATAAGAAACTTAATTTTTATTATTTTATTTATTAACAAATAGAGAAAAAATTGTAGATGAAGAAAAAATATTAAGAAAATATTTATTTAATTTTTAATATATAAAAATCTTAAATTTAAGTTTGTCTAATAATTAAATAGATGATAATTATTTTTATTAAAATAAAATATTATTGAACTATTTATTTTATTGTTCATATAAAATAATTCTAAATTTAGTATATAAATTTTTTCAAATATTACTATTATTTATTTATTTTTTAATGTGAATATATTATCATTGCATTTAGATTTTTTCTATTTTATTCATTCAAGGATATTATTTCAATTAGAATGAGATTTTTTTTAATTATAATATTATACAATTTTGATATTTTATTTGATGAATACATATATTTTTTACCAAAAATATATAAGTATACAATTAATTTTATCTATTCTCTCTTATTTTATACAATATTATTATTTATTTTAATTTTCAAAATAATTAATAAAAAAGATAAAGTTAAAAACAACTACATACCTTTTCTATTAATGAGATTTTCATGGAAGTTTTTTAATTAATTGAATACACAATATTTATTTTTTATGATAGTAAAAATATTTATTTAATTTTTGATAAAAAGATAATCTTAATTTAGTATGCTAAGTTTTTCTAAATTAATTAAATAGATGATAGTTAATTTTTATAAGAACAAAATTAAGATAAAGTATTTATTTAATTTTCAATATAATAAATAATCTTAATTTTACTATTTAAAGTTTTGAAGATATTAAAATTTATTTTCTTTAAATGTTTGTTTAGATAATGGGTGTTGCACACATTGCATTATATTGTTGTATTATTTTATTTTATTATGTAATGTTTCACGTAGATGGACGTGAGATTTCCATGGGATATACTTGATGAGTTGTATTGTAACATTGTGATAATATTTCATGTAATTATTTAGTATTAGGGAAAAGAATTAAAATTCTAATTTTATTTTTATTTTTGGTGAAACATTATATTTATATTAATAATAACTGGTTCAAAAAAGCTCCTGGAGAAAAGAACCAAAAATGAAAAATTCTAGTCATTGTCTGATAAAAAAAAGAATGCAAAAGAAGAAATACTGCATCAAGAGAGAGTATCTATCAGCACTAATGAATCTTGTCCTAGAGATTCTCAGATCGAGAATATAGTAATTACAAAGAGCGCAAAACTCATATGAATACAACTCATTGATTGGTGCCAGAGGCAAGACCCAAAGCCTAGTGAAAAATGTCATAGAGATTACCATCACTAATCTACATCCAAAACTTCAATTAAGACTATGATATTGGAAATCCATCTGATGCGAGTGTAATTCAAGACCTTGACCTGCATATAATATCTCAAAAGAACAAGTGAGATCCATTAAAGAAAAACCATGTGAAATCATAGAGAAGTCATGGTTTACTATCAAATAAAATATAAGGAGGACTCAACCTTATTCTAAACATATTCTTTCTTCGTAATATTAACCAAGTTGGGGAGATCAAGGAGGTTAAGTGGGGAAAGTAAAGAGTTAATATAAACCCCATCAGTACCCAAATTAGCCAGACAATCAGCTAAAAGATTGCCTTCTCTATAAGTATGCATGATGTAACATTCAGAGATTGAATCAAGAAGAGACCATACTTGGTGTAATATTTACTATATGGACCAATTATATACATGACGTTTAATACACGCATTAATAATAATCAATGAATCCCCTTCAACATGTAGTTTAGATATAGAAAGTGATTTTGCAAGTTCCAAACCAAAAAGCAAGGCCAAGGCCTCAACTTTGTTATTAGTATACTGAGGGAGAGAAGATGATTTTGCTGCAATCACATGACCTTTAAAATCTCTAATGACTATTCCATAGCCAAAGTTGCCTAGATTTCCTCTAAAGGCCCCATCAAAATTGAGTTTGAAATAACCCTCACTTGGAGGAATCCACTTGGTTTTTGCTCAGATAAGAGGAATCTTGGATGGACACAATGGAGCAGGAAGATGAGGAAAAAGTAAACCCTTCCACTGCTGAATAACATAGCCATCCCAAGGAGAAAAAATATGTTTAGCCTTATATTTACTTACTGAAGCATCAACAAGCTCAACGATTGATCTCTCTAATCCTTCCAAAAATTCAAGTATTGGAGATGATGCCTGTGTAAAAATTCTCTTGTTTATTTCCCACCAAATTGCCCATACAGTAGATGAAAGGATGCACTTCCAAAGACATTAGAACATTGATTTAGAGTATAAGATTGGCCATGCTTGGAATAAATCCCATAGAGAATTAGGTAATGGCATATGGAAATTAAGCTTGTCAAGGAAAAAATGCCAACAATCTTGGGCAAAAGGTCAGTTTAAGAGGAGGTGATCTGTTGTTTCTATAACTTGCAGACAGAGCACACAGTTAAAGGGATCAGAAAAGTTCAATCTATGAAGACAATCACTACTTAAAATTTGGGTCTTTAGTGCATGCCATGCAAAGCATCTTTCTTTTGGCAGACTTGAGCTATTCCAACAAAATTCAAAAGCATGATATGTGGTTTGATTATACTAGTTGTGTTGGAAAGCCAAGTATCCTAGTTTAATAGAGTATTTACCGTCTTTAGCTGGAACCCAAAAGAGGTAATCTGGATTATTAGACATAAAGACATTCCTTTCAGCTAGTACTTGTTTGAAAGAAACAGCCTGATTGTTGGATATAGGAAGAGATGAGGGGTCTTGTCAAATGACTAGCCCTATGAACCTATGAATAGCTAAAACATAAGTAGAAAAGGATGTCCCCCAAGCTTGAATCACTATGTTTGAAAAATCCTTTAGAGAATCAATAGTGGCAAGGGGGGGGAACCTATTCCATGAATCAAACCAAAAATTGACACTATCCTCGTTGTTCACTTGCCATGATATGAATGAAGCAATAACTTCTCGAGAAGCCATTATGAAATCCCAAATGACAGACCCCTTTGGCGGGTCTAGCATAGTAAGAACTCTGGAAGGTTCCAAGTTATCTAAATATTTCTCTTGCAAAAGGCGACACCATTTGGTAGAGGGTTTATCATACATTTGCCAAACAAGTTTAGCACCAAAAGCCCTATTCCTATTGGTAATGTTGGGAAGTCTGACACCTCCTGTTCTATAAGAGGTTGACATGGCATGAATAGAAATTAGTGGTATTTTCTTCTGACCATTCATATTATCTAACCAAAGAAAGGTGTAGACTAAAGTTTCAATTTGAGAGATGATACCTTTGGGGGCTTGTAGAATGGAGAAGTAATAGTTAGGAATGGTAGAACGAATAGTTTTGATAAGAAAAATTCTACCTGAGAGGGATAACCAGTGAACCTTCCAAGCACTAATTCTAATCTTGATACGATCAATCACAGATTTCCAATAAGAGGGTTTGTTTAATCCCATAAAAAAGGGAACACCAAGATAAGTAGAAGGTGAATGATCACGGAGAAAACCGAGAAGACAGATTATTCTTTGAGAAACCAATTGGGATTTATTAAAAACATAAATTTTAGATTTAGTTGCATTGATACATTGACCTGAAACTTGTGTATATAGGTCAATGGCTTTCTTCATACTTTGTGCTTCTTGATATGTAGATGATCCAAAAAGGAAAGTATCGTCAGCAAAAAGAGAATGGGTTATGGACAAATATGTACCTATAATATTGATAACTTTCCACAATCTTTTTTGATTAAAAGAGTTAATAAGTCTGTTGAGGGCCTCTTCCATAATGATAAACAAGAATGGAGAAAGAGGGTCACCTTGACGAACTCCTTGGGAAGAGGCAAAGAAACCTGTTGGTGCACCATTAATGAGAATAGAAAAATGTGCACCTGAAATGAAATCTTTAATCCATTTACACCACATAGAAGAAAAACCAAACTGATGAAGGACTAGAAGAAGAAAAACCAATTCAGTTTATCGTAAGCCTTCATCATATCTAATTTGACAACAAAGGCTGAAATATTATGTTCTTTGATGGAATGAAGGGTCTCATGGGCTATTATAGCTTCCTTAGTTGTTTCTCGACTAGGAACAAAACCTCCTTTTTTGTTGATATAATTTTTGGAATAATGGGCTTAAGATGCAAATAAATAGCCTTTGTGATAATCTTATAGATAGTGTTACATAAAGAAATAGGACGGAAATCAGCAAAAGAATAGGGATCATTAACCTTTGGGATGAGAGCAATATTGGTGGTATTAAAGTTCTTCAAAATGGAGACATTTTTCATGGATTCTTCAAGAGCCTCAAGAAATTCAAAACAAATTACATCCCAAAATTTTTGAAAAAATAATGCAATGAACCCATCCAAGCCTAGTCCCTTATCAGCAGGCACAGAAAATACTACACCATGAATCTCAGAAAGAGTAAAGGGGGCCATAAGAATCAAATTGTCTTGTTGCATAACCAAAGAAGGAATGGAATCCAAGATCTCATCCACAAGGTGGGGAGAGGGGGGATCCTACGGTGGAGGGGAAAGAATATTAGAGAAGAACCTTACACTCTCAGTTTGAATGCCCTTAGCGTCAGATATCAAATTTCCTAGATGGTCATGAATTGTAAAGATTGTGTTATTAGCCTTCTTTTGTTTGGTAGATGTGTGAAAAAACTTAGTATTCTGGTCCCCTTGTTGAAGCCACAATTCTCTAGACTTTTATCTCTAGTACTCTTCTTCTCGCTTACATAATTCATCCCACTCCTCTTGAAAATTATTTTGTCTTGAATGCATATCAACATTTAAACCATGAAGTAAAATATGTTCATTACTCTCAGCTAGTTTTTCTTCTACCACCTTTTTATCCTCTAAAATATTTTTTAAAACATGTTTATTCCAAATCTTGATAAGCCCTTTGACATACTACATTTTCTTGTGAAACTGAAACATTTTGGTTCCTAGATCTAGTGGAGCATCCTTCCACCATTTTTTTAAGAGGTCATCAAAGTGGGGATGACGATACCATACACTTTCAAACTTAAAAGATGTTCTAGAAAAATTGTTAAGAGGAGAATCTAATGGAAGAATGGACAATTGAATATGGAAATGGTCAAATTTTGAATATGGAAGTATATCCAATTGGGTAGAATAATTCGTCAATTTCCAACATTGTGAACACAAAAATCTATCCAATATAACTACAATTCGGAGGAACCCAACTCTTCTATTAGTCCAAGTGAAAGATCCAGCTTGTGGGGGAACAGCAAATAGAGTATTATTGTTAACAAAGTCATTAAAGTCTTGGGTAGCTCTAAGTGGGGGAATAATACCTCCATACTTATCCCTAGGATGAAGAATGGCATTAAAGTCACTGGCACTAATAAATTTGGCACCTACTGATTGCTGGATAAAACTTGTAAGAGTAAGCCATAAACTTTGTTTATTAGACGTAGGGGTAAGGCCAAAAACATTTATCAAATGGAATGAAAGTTCATAGTGTTGAATGGATAACATTTGCCAATTAGTTCCTTGATGAAGATGTTGAGCCTTGATAGTCTTTAGATTCCATAATACAACAAGGCCCTAGAAGCACCTAAGCTAGGAACATGTGAAGAATTCCATGTCAACCAACATCCAATAGATTTCTAAAAGTTACTTGTTGATAGCTTAGTCTCCTGAAGCAAGACTAGATCCCATTGGATAGAATCAAGACACTGCTTGATCTTATTATGTTTGTCAGGGCCATTAATGCCCCTGACATTCCATGAGAGGATCTTCATAACTTATAAGGAGAACTCTTGGCGCTCCTTGTTGATCGTTTAGAGGTAGGAAAATTACCATCCAAAGTTGACTAGATCCCTGCATCAACTTCTATTTTAGCTTTTGATGCTTTTGATGGTCTACCCCCAGGCTTAAAAGATTTCTTAGTTATAGGAGATGGTGAGAGCGAGGATTGCAACACAGACAATTTCTAGGAGAAATCAAAACTAACATTAGTGAGAAGCGGATTAGCAAAGAAGGACCTAGTCTAACCAGAACTATTTGTTTGAGTAGGACACTTTTGAACTGCCAAGCCAAGATCTAAAACATTCATAGAGTTCTCCATCCTAGGTGAAGGGGGATCCAATTTAAAGTGTACATTATCCTTGTGTGGGTCATGGAGCATGTTATCTTCATAAAATAATTTGGGAGGAATTGGTAAACTACACTCTACTGCTAAGATTTGTGCATATTCAGAAGACAATGAATGTTCTTGAAAAACTGATGCAGCTTCTAATCTACACAAGAAAGAAAGAGGTTGATCATTAAAAATGAGCTCATTAACAATAGCATACATCTGAGAGGGATAAATAACGTCTTCTTCATTGGCAACTGGATATGTAATTGTAAGTTTAGAAGATGTTGATGACGTGAAAAGAGATTGATCTAGACTTATATACTTATCTCGATGAGTATCCCATTTAGAAACAAGATGGGTCAAAAACAACATAAAGTTTTTAGAAAAATTAGAGGAGAAGGACCCTAAATTGGGGAAAGCCATAAGAGGAAAAGAATTCCCCAAAAATGAGCATAGAGATTTATTAGGACCCGAACAATCTCTGTGGGATTGATCTTTTTTTGTAGAACAACGACCCTTTGGTGAATGGTAAACAACTAGATTTACAAATGAAAAATGATATGGGTCACTTGATAGTTTAGCTTGAGATACAAATACATCATTAGGGGCAAAAGGAATGGACTGTGTCCTAAGTGGGTCAGATTTATGGTTACTTCAAACTATCAGATTAGCGCAACTTGGATCTCAACATTGATTAGTAAAATGACCCAACCAACCTACCATCTTAATCATAGGCTATGCATCTTGAATAATAAATTTTTGGTTCCATCGACCATATTTAGATGACAAAATTAAGGGAGAAGGTAATGGTTTATTCAGATTTAGTAAGGCACAAAACCTTATAGAAAGAGATGGTTCATCAAAAGGCACTAGATCATGATGGATGAATACCCCAATTTTATTTTCTATTAATTCAATAATTTTAAGATCTCTATATTTCATTGGTAAGGTAGGAAGATCAATCCAAAATGGCATAAAATCACAGCTTGAATGACTAGGTTTAAAGTTTGGAGACCAAGTAGTGGTATATATTCCCAACCCTTTACAAAACCAACTCTTAATTCGAAGAACATTATCCCTAGAAAGGTTAGAATCAAATATAGCAATAAAAAAAGAAGACTTGTGATCAATGTAGAATAAATCAGTAACACCATACCAGTAATGCTTCACCCAAGAAAGAAGATCTACAGTCGAGAGGAAGGCCAAATCTTACCAATGATTGTTGTGTTAAGCATGTAAGTGATATGTGATTCAAGAAGTCCATCTTCAATCACAAGAAGTTGGGAATCACCATCTGTGAGTGTGGCATTTGAACTATCCAGATTATTATTGGGACCAGTTGATCTTACTGAAGATGTAGACCCCAATTTTTCCTTCCAAACTTTGCCAAGCTGATTTCCCACATATTTTTTACCTCCAAGTGAAATATTATTAGGATAAGACAAAAAATTTGGATCGGTAATGGAGACATTATTTGGCCATGACACATAAGAAGGGAGTTGGTAGTTGAAATGCCCAAATTCCTCACCAATTTTAGAAAAGATAGGTATGTGTTGCCAAAGTGGCCCATGACAAATGTCAAAAATTGGCTAGATCTGGGGTTTGGTAGTCTTGAGACCATGTTTTATCTTCTTTGCACCACATCCACTACGGCCAAAGCCATATGATATGTTGAAATCCCTTGCACCTATTTTTCCACCGTGATAATGAGAAGAGGAAGATGAGCTTGGTTTGAAAGCCTCCCATGCACATCAAGAGCTCTAGTCCTACCACCTTGTTCATGCTCAACAAAAAACTCAACCAATTCTCCTTCTACCAGAGATCTAAATACATTATAGCGAATCAATGTCTTGTGAATAAAAACATCTTTGCTGCCATCATCAGGGGTAATAAATCCATAACCCTTTTGTGAGTCAATCCACTTGACCTTTCTGATTCTTTTCCCACTCTGTGCCATATTTGTGTTTCAATAATCCAATTATAAACTTTAGTAAATGTATACAAAATCGCAAATCTAGATTTGTTGAAGGTCACGGGTCCTAATGGTATGAGTATTCTTGTAATGTTGTCTTCTTTTCAGATAGAATTTTTTATCTCTTGTTGTGCATATATCAAATTGAAGAGGTGGTTTGTTGAACGAACATTTGTATCTAGAACCTTGTTTGGATCCTATTTGTGACATTCCTCATGGAAATGAAGAGCAAGCTAATATTAAGTAAAGATTATTACTATTTAAAATTTTGATTCGATTTTATCAGGGCCTATGCAGGTTTCTATAGCAACCCCAAATATTCCTACCATGTGCGAGATGCATTTTACAGTTTTGATGGTCGGGGCAATCCTCAACAATTTGTACATTTGCCTAGATGCTCACACAATGACGGCACAACTGAGTCATTGTGAACCAAAGGTCATAATTGCAGATTAGCAATTGTTGAATTTGGTAAATGAAAACCTAAGTTTACTTAAGTAAAAACTCCCTCTGGTAGTGATCGAAGAGATGGAAGATGGCAAAGAAATTGGGAACATCTTTGACCTAACCTATAAAGGCCTACTTAGAGAAGGGGACCCAAAAATTGAGATCTGATGACCAGAAGATGAATGGCAAGTGGTAGTTCTGAATTACACATCGGGCACGACATCCGATCCAAAGGGTGTTGTGCAATCATACAAGGGAATCTATGCCATGGCTCTGGATAATCTGATAATGTGGTAGATGGGAAGGCATCTAGTTTATCTATGGACGCTAGCAATGTTTCACACTAATGGTTGGTGTTTGCCCTAGACATTGGACACTGTGGGAGGGGTGAACATTTTCCTGAGGAAATTTGATGACAAAACAATCTTCAACTCAATTGTAGAGCACCAAAATTTGACCTCCTACCTCGTTCTTAAAATTCCAATATTAAATGTGGGTTAGGGGGTTAGGTAGCACATGGTTTATGTAATACCACTTGGTGGTTTTGTGGGACTTACTACTATATAAGTAGCCACAAGGGTAGTTCCTGTGTGAGAAGAAGGCAAGAGAGGCAAGAGTTGAGCAAGACAAGGCTTGACAAGTTAGCCAAGGGAGCATTTGTGAAGGTTGGAAGCATGACATGGGATGTGTGGATTCATGTTTGTTCACATGGATTGCTTAGTTGTGGTTATGGCTTTGAAGGCTTCCATGGTTGTATTGGAATGGTGTTTTTTGTTGAATAATACATAGTGATGGATGCTTTTGGAGGCTCGATTTTTTTCTTAATGAGGGTTTCCCAGGGTATATCTTGTGTCACACTTTTGTGAGTATGTTGTCTATTCTCTTGCATGTGAATTTCAATTGTATATTTATTTCAAATATATTATGAGTTATGTGGAAACAGTTATATTCTTTGTTGCAAGTTTCCTTACAAGTGGTATTAGAGCTATGGTTGTGTTGTTATAACCCTAGATTGAATCCATGAGAATGCATGAGAGGATAAAAGAAAGGGCAAGATATATGAGTTGTTTATTGCAGATTTGAGGGTTTTGGATTTGTTGTTATGATGGGATATTGGAAGATTTTGGACATGTAAAATTTTTGGACAAAAGGGTTTTTCAGATGTTTCATTTAAATGAGGGTTTTAGGGGGAGCTTGTAGAAATGACCTCCTAGGTAAAAACAGACTTGCCATTGGATTTGGGTTGATCTTTCCATAAATTTGATATATAATATGCTCTAGTTTGGCCATGTTCAGAAGAAATTAAAGAATTTTTTAGTTTCAGCCTGTGATGGCCATCAAATTTAATCTCGTAAGAATTTTCGTCACAAAAAAAAATCGCAATGAAAATGGTAAAAAGACTATCTTAGTAAAATGGCCATAACTTTCTCTCAGGATATCAAATTTTAGAGTTCTTACAAGTTTTGGAAAGCTAATTCAAAGCACTATAACTTGGTGTAGGTTTGATTCTATGATTTTGACAATTTTTTAGGTTTTAAGAGCTTACAATTCAGATGTTATTTATTTTGAACATAGATTAGGGAATAACTTGGGCATACAGAGTTTGATTTTGGACTTTGAGTGGTCAACGAAAAGCTCTTAGAGAGCTCTACACATTGGTTCAGTTTTGGTGTAGTTTTGGCATGGTTTATTTGGTGACATATTAATCTAAATAGTTTATGGTATATATTGACTATGGTAGCATTGTGAGTTTATGACATTGTATATTTTTTAGATTTGGATTTGATGTCATTGTATACCCAGTTCATATTTTAGATTGGTCTCATGATGATATGGTTATCAATATTTGGTTTGGATATGTATGATGACTTGTTGGGTCTACAAGTTATGCAATGTTGTAAGCAGTCTATACTTACAGGTTGCATTTATAGCTTGGTTATGGGTTGTCTTTGCCCATTGATCTTTCATTATTGATACATATTCAAATTGGTGACTTGGATTTGAGTTGTCTATGCCCTAAGTCATATGATTTTTTTATTTTTCTTCATGTAGAAGGGATGAGATGTTGTTACTAGGTACAGTTAAGGTGGAGGATTGTGGTTGAGTATTTTATGCTAATAGATTGGACACATTGAGAGTTAGATGCTTAGTTCATGGATGTGATCATGGTGTCATGGATTTTTGGCACGACATGATTGGATATACAGGTACATCCTTGATATTCATTGGTTTGGATTCCAGATTTGGTTATGGTGGTATATCTTCTTGGTTGAGGATCATGGTTATTTGGTTTCTTTTGAGGAGCTCATGAAGTGCACTTTGAGTTTTTTGATAGTTTGATGCCTTGGTTGATTCTCATGGTTAGAGAATGGTTTTTCATCATGATGTCATGCATGGATAGCCTCAATACATGGTTTAGTGGGAGCTTGTGATAGTGATGAGGTGACAATGCAGAATTAGTTCCTGGTTTGGTTTATATCTTCTTGGGTTTGGAGATCTTGGTTTCACTTGGTGCTAACACTTTTGTTATGTGAGCGTACACCTGGAGCATCTTCATGTAGGAGATGGATTTTATACTGCCATAGGTGACTTTGTACCACAGTTGAGTGGGAGTTCTTGGCATTGATATATTTATTGAGTGTTTGTAGATGTTGGAGATTTTTCGTAGATCCTATTGCTGCAAAAGTGTCTTTGACATTTGCATGGTGCACTTGGTTATCTTCAGGGTGTGTGAAGATGGTTAGATCTTGAGGACTCATGGGGCTCTTGGTTATCTTCACGGTGTATGGAGATGGTTCTTCATGGTATGTGGATATGGTTTTCTTTATAGTGTGTGGAGATAGTAGCATCTAGAGGACTCATTGGGCTCTTGGTAAAGGTGTGGTTTATGCTTTCATTTGACATGTTATCCTTGGTGTTAGGATGGTTTCATTTTTTTTGTCATGGTATACTCTTGATATGCATTTAGAGTTTTGACATGTTATAGTATGTTCATATGGAGCATGTTATCTCTTTGGTTGATATTGTTAGATCATGTTGTCATGTTTATGTTCCTGAGGCCATGGTTGGAACTTTGACATTGATCTTGGTTTAGTTTCTTGGTATTGAGTATATTGATCATAAGTTGGATACTTCATGATATTGTTATGTTACATTTGGAGTTGGCATGGATTGATTGGTTACAAGTGCTCATGGATACTTAGAGATAGTGGTGATTTTGAATTCTCTTGGATTAGAGAAGTATTTGTTGGGACAGTTGATGGTTTCAACAGGAAGTCCAAGGGGCATTCACCTGATATGGACTGGAGAGGAGATTGTTCTTAGTTGAGTCTTGGTTCGAGACTTGGATATCTTGATGAGCATTCTCATTCCCCACTCTTGGTCTACTCGGTGGTTTACTACTTGAGAGGTATATCCCATTATTTCTCTCAAGTGCATTATGTTTATGGTTATCTTTCATGGATATGGATCTTGAGCTACGGTATGTGAGTTAGTTCTAGGGGGTTCATTTGAGAGATGGTTTAGCATTGGTTATCTCCATTTGCATATGTTGTGGCTATGGTTTTGAAGGCTTCCATGGTTGTATTACAATGGTGTTTTTTGTTGAATGATACATGGTGATGGATGCTTTTGGAGACTGGGTTTTTTCCTCAATGAGGGTTTCCCAAGGTATATCTTGTGTCACATTTTTGTGGGTATGTTGTTTATTCTCTTGCATGTGGATTTCAATTGTATATTTATTTCAGATCTATTATGGGTTATGTGGAAACGATTATATTCTTTATTGCAAGTTTCCTTACAATGTTATCATTACATTTATATATTTTTATTTTATTCAGTCAAGAATATTTTAATTATTTATTAATTAATTAAAAGAAAAATGTGTAATAATAATTTTAGTTAATTAAAAAAATAGTTTTTTTTAACTTTTTTATAAAAAGAACAATTATGTTAAAGAGGAAATAATTTTTTTATATTATAATTTATTAAGAAATACATATCTTTACCTAAAAGACATAATTTTTAAGTTTTATACAATTGATTTTATCCATTCTATTATTATTTTATTCAATGTTATTGTTTATTTTAATTTTCAAATTGATTAATAAAAAAGATAATTAGTAATAATTATTTTAATCATTAAAAAATAGATAAGGAGAATTTATTAAATAAAATAAAAAATAATAAAATAAAAAATATATGATGTTAGACATCATTTTCTTAAGTTGAATAGATTTTTTGACTACCGCAAAACAGTTTTAAGGTTTTTAAAGGTGGTTTTGTGGCTTTTAAAGTTGTTTCACTGCATGAGACAAATTGTTCAGGTAAAAAGTACAAGGATGATCCCACATTAAAAGCCTATCAGCTAATTATTTATTCTATGCAATAACTTCCAGTTGAAACATTTTGTCAAACAACTCGTCTACATTGGTATTTCTTGAAAGTTATAAAAGTCATTTCCATGGTGATATATATTGCATATCTTACGTGCATTGCATTCTGAGAGGACATGAATTGTCTAAGGCATTTTGAGAAATTGACATTTAATCAAACAATTAGCATGCCTTGTCTCATTATGAGTGTTCCCAATCTATATCTAGCACATCCAATGAGATTAACAAAAATATTTGAATTATAATATATGACCAAACTCCTCTGTCGCATGCATTGATAAATGTAACTACCTATTCCCATAGTTCTCACATGGCACAGGGAGGTCAAATGCTAGCAAGAGCTATAAACTCCGGCTTTCGACAATTGTATATTACCTTTAATTGGAACCTTTAGAACTCTTTGATAAATTTGTTTTGTGCGTATCTCGAAATCATTGTAATCCACAATACAACATCTCTTTGTGTTTTATGGAACGGCTTAAACATCAGACACTAAACCTAATTCCTAGACCAAAAGTGTTAAATAGTCAAAGTTGACTTTTTCTTCCCAAGCTTAATTCTTCCCTTAGTGTGTGATGTTTAAGGGTGGTCATGTTTTATCAACCAAGTCATGAGCACAATTTCTATGAAAGGCTTCTCAAGGTATTCAATCAAATAAGTAATAGATTGTCTATGGATTCACATGTTTTCTATGCCATAATTGAGACCCCCTTAACCACAAGGTTTGGGGTAAAATAATTATCTTCAATATTGATTTGCAGATAAGAAGAAAGTTGGCAAAGATAATGGATTTTGACTTTTATGCATACCATTTGTGTTCTTTAAACTTTTATCAGGTTTTATTTTCAGGAAATTCGGCAATTATTTCATCTTCAACATTTCACCTTACACCTGTAGTTAAGATTTGAATTGAGAATTTTAAAAGTAAAGATCTTAACCAAATTCTTTAACAAAATTTAGATTTTGACTGAAACTTAACTAAATTTTTGAAAAAGGTTAAGACTTTGACTGGAATCTAGGATATTGATTAGAAAATGGGAAAAGTTGGAATCTTAAATCTTCCTAAGAGTTAGGATTTTGACTTTTGACTTTTGAATATTTAAAAATTAAAATGCAAAATATTAACCTCTTTTTAAAAGTTAAGATTGTAATTCTTAACTTTTTTAAAGTTAAGGTTTTGATTTTTATTTTTTTTAAACTAACATCCTCAACTTGCATAACTTTTTCCACTTAGAATTTCAATTTTTTAAATTTAAAATATGGGATGAAGCTGAGAATGAATCCAAGGCTTTCAAATTATAAAACCAAATTTAATTAATGATTGACCATTTTAAAGCTAGTAATAAAAAATAATGAATTTTTTCACAGTTTGACCAATAAGGACCATGGAAAATATGAGCAACACCATAGGTAAAATGACCCCATAGGTGACCTTACTTGACATGATGGAAATTTTTGAAATTTTGGCTGGACTAAATACCAAGGAAACATGTATGGAGCATACACTTGAGACATGTGAAGCATAAGATATATACACTAGCACTTGCACCATAGGAGATGCAAGGGAATAGCCGATAGACAATTTTGTATATGTTTTAACTTAACTACCTATATGCCCAACTATGTAAAATTGAACAAATTATCTAGGCAATGCCTATTGTGTGCATCATTTACCCCAATCAAAAAAATCTTGGCTCTTGTAGTTATGGCATGAAAAATAGAGTTTCCCAATTGATAGGTTACTCTACCACAAATTCCTGTCATGGCAGAAGACTCAGTAACTCAAGAAACAAGAAAAGGAAAGGCATCTCAACCTGTTTGACTGGTGAAAATTCCAAGGAAAACCACCATGCACTATCTTGCTTCTCAAATTTATAGGGAGCATCAAGTCCATTCTCTTGACAAAGCCTTCTTGTCTCCCTTTCCATTTGTCATGGGTGCATTGAAGCAAGAGTGATTTTCCTTTTAAAGTTTCAACAATCTTTACTTTGTTCATAGGAAACCTGATGATTGGAAGTGACAAACTATCGGGTTCAAAAAATATTGATTTAGAGCATAACATCAAACATCCTTTCATGTTTGTAATTGCTCATTTGATGGTTTAATATTTTGAGAACTATCAAGTGAACCCTTCCCACATGTTGCTATCCAACTTTGCACATACAACTCCCCTTCATCCTAAAGGAGGTATGGAAAATATTTTTATGAACAAAAGTTTTCCACATAATTGCAAACCTATATATGTAATAAGAAGAGAATCAGAGTAACACTTCTTAAAGGCTCTCATTTGCAGAAAAATAATTCTTATCAAAGTTAGCTCAAATAAACTAAGTGTCTATCACAATCTACTTTTGATATACATCATAGAGATGCTAATGAAACAGTCTACATACAAAGCTATTCAATCTTGATCAAAAGGTTTGAAAAACAAGGAAAGTAAAGGTTAGTACACCCAAAAAAAATAACCATCCATGTAATAATTGCTTACTAAATTTGAATTCAAAATAATTGTAAAATTCTTCAAATGACTAGTTTGAACCTAAAATCATACCACACAGCAAACCAAAAAATTACTACAATCTAAAACACATGTAGATATTAGCAGAAACAAGTTATGTTTGACAAAATACCTTGGGTCTATTCAAAGGGCCTTGAAACGCAAACTCACAAATCCATAATAATAGTGCTTACAGTAGTTGTTCCATTTTAACAATAATCAATATATTGAATGGACAATTGATACTTAACACTATAAAAAATAAGACAACTACAGAATACTGACCATTAAAAATCCAATTTGAACTTCATTCATACGAATATTTCAAATACCTTTCAATATGTGCGTCTTCTCAAATTTATGATTATTTGAAATACTTTGAACTTATATTTATAGGCAAAAGTTCAACACATTACAAGATTTATGCATAGTTTTTTTAAAAAATTAAAATAAAATAAAATTAGATGATTTTTTATTTTATTTATTATTTTAGAAATTTACAAGTCTTATAGTATTTATTCTAATTTTTGTATTAAATAATTTTTTATTTAATAATTTTTATTTGTATTTTTATTTAATAATTTTTTATTAAATATTTTTTTATTAAAATTTTTTTTATTAAAAAATTATTAATAAAAAAATTACTCTTAATTTTATTGTCAAAATCAAAATAAAAATATATATTTTTAATTAATACAAATGGATTTTATTTTATACAATTCTATTTTATTTAGTATTATATAGATTTAAATATCTTATTATTGTCTATTTTTATTTTGATATTTTTATTTAATAAAAAAATATTTTACTTTAAGTGTTTTATTTATTAACAAATAGAGAGAGAAAATTGTATATTGAGAAAAAAAAATATTAATAAAAAATTTATTAAATTTTTAATATGAAAAATCTAAAATTTAAGTTTGTTTAAATTAATAAAATAGATGATAGATATTTTTTGTATGAAAAAAATATATTGGTAATTATTTATTTAATTATTTATATAAATAATCTTAAATTTAGTATATAAAATTTTTAAAATATTATTATAATTTATTTATTTAATGTGAAGATATTGTCATTGCACTTAACTTATTTTCTATTTTACATAAAGTTAAAAATAACAACATACCTTTTTCATCAATGATTTTTTCATGGAGAATTTTTAATTAATTAAATATGATATTTATTTTCTTATGATAATAAAAATATTGAAAAAAAAATTATTTGATTTTTTATTAAAAAATAATAATCTTAACTTTAGTATACTAAATTTATTTAAATTAATTAAATAGATAATAGTTATTTTTTATAAGAATACAAATTTAGAGAGTATTTATTTAATTCTTAATATAAAAAGTAATCTTAAATTTAGTATTTAACATTTTAAAGATATTAAAATTCATTTTCTTTAAATTTTATCATTGCATTTATAGATTTTTTATTTTACTCAATCAAAAATATTATTATTTTTATTAATAATATATATATATATATATATATATATATATATATATATATATATATATATATATATATATATATATATATACACTTTTATTACTAAAAGAATAATTAAATTTTTTTTTTAAAAAGCTTGTTATACTATAATTTATCAAAAAAATATACACATCATTTTTAGTTAAAAAGGATAACTTTTTAGTTTTATATAATTAATTGTATTCCTATTATTTTATACAATATTATTGTTTGTTTTAATTTTTTAAATCAATTAATAAAAAAAGGTAATTAGTAATAATTATTTTACTTATTAAGAAGAAATTTTCCAAATAAAATTTAAACCATATAATGTTGGACATCATTTTCCTAAAGTGAACATATTTTTCATGAACATATTTTTCAACTACATAAAATGGTTTTATGGACTTCTAAAGGTTGTTTTGTGGCTTTTAAAGTAGTTTCACAACATGAGACAATTTTTTTGGAGAAAAAGTATAAGGGCAATCCCACATTAAAAGCCTATCAACTAACAAGGCATGAAGTATATACGAATGAATTCACGTAAAAAAAAATGAAATATATCCACGAATAAGGCATGGAATATATACGTAAATATACATGGAGTACATACATCAAGCATGAAGTATATATGAATATACATAAGATGCAAAGCATAAATGAAGAGTATTCATGGAGTAAACATGCTAAAGGTACACTATTTTGTGAAGCAAACACATAAATACATCTACGTTACAAGGCATGCATATAAAACACATAAAACATGTGAGACATGAAGCTAACACAAGGTATAAATGAGGAAAGCACGCATATGCAATTTATGCATGCTCACAACAAGTTAGATACAAGGAGTTGAAGGGTACGTACATAAAGATGCAATGATGGCCCACTCAATTTAATTCTTATCAAAAAGAGGGTTGAATGGTCAACCCTAATTGATTGAATGATAGTTAAAAGTAGGTTTTAGCCTAAGACCAAATGTAATGTCCCTTTTTGTGTGATTCCCCTAAATTTGACCTCAGACTCACATGTTGAATTATAACGAGAGGTGCAATGTTGTTACAAAACACCTATAACATAGGTCTACCAAATATATATACACAATTTAAGCATGCTCACGACACATTAGACACAAGGAGTTAAAGGTAAGTACAGAAAGATGCAATGATGGCCCACTCAATTTTATTCTTGATAAATAGAGGATTGAATGGTCAATTGTTACATCCCAAATTTGTACCTAATTAAAATCAAGTTAATAGTCGTTGCAATGATTAGTTAGAACTATCAAATGGCATGATCATGTGAAAAGGGAAATTATAGTTAACTATTTATTTCATATGAAATTAAATTGTTATAATCTAATAAATTTTAAATTGATTAATTATTTATCATATATAAATATTTATGATGGTAGTTAGTTGTTACATTTTTTAACTAATATATTCTGATTTAAATGAAGGAATTTATTATTATTGTGGAAACTTTGCACTGGTGGTTGCATGAGTAGATGATGAGAAGAAAGCATTGTTAAACAGGATTCAAGGGATGGGGCACTATCCTAGCCTATTGTTAGAACATCAAGTGTGACCTCTAACTACCTTGATGAAGGATTGAGCAACTTCGCAATAGAGTACAACAATAGACAATCATGAGCTACTTGGTCAAACATTAAAAAACAATAAATATCTACATATATTGTTAAGAACAATTACCTCTGTTGATCTGAGTCCCCGTCAGTGTTATCATTATAAGTGATTAAATGTATGTGTCTTTGTGTGTGTGTGAGTGATCACCTTGATAAATGGATGGTATCTATAATCATGTGTGTGCATGCGTGTGTGTGTATATGAAGAGGAAATAATGTAAGAAATAAATCATATATTATCTCTGAAGGAATAATCAAGTAACATGATGATTTTGCGTGTGCGTGCGTGCGTGCATGCATGTGTGCACTTGTGCGTGTGTGCACTTGTGCGTGTGCGTGTGTGCGCGCGCGCGCGTGTGTGTCTGTGTCTGTGTCTCTGTGTGTGTGTCTGTGTGTCTGTGTGTTTACTTTGAATCAAATAGCTTCATATAATTCTTCTTTCACGTCAACTTGGCAACCAATACAAGCTAGTGCATTTTTAAAATGAAGAGCTTTTAAAGAAAATATGAGTTGATAAGTCTTGTCAATTGATATTCTTGATTTTAACTAATCGTGTCTCCACACTTTATACCACCGCAGGTGCTAGTGATGACATTTTCATTCTAGTCTTTACTGCAAAACAAGAGCAACTTTCTAGTATTCCACAAGCAAAGAAGGTGTACTCTATAATTTTCCTTGCTTTCCATTCTCTCTTACCTTGTTACTCGCCTCATAACTTTCTCAACCAGTCTAATATCTCACGCAAGAGGAGCTTGGGTGAGTTCTTTTACTTCACCCCTTTAATTAGGTTTTGTTTACTTTTCCATAAGCAAGGATTTGCAATAATACATTCATACATGTCACAATATGTGCAGCTAGCAAGAATACCAAAGTCTGTTCAGATTTTTAGAAGGTCGAACCCATGGCCAAGTATGATCTATGTTATGATCATATCCCTGTCTTCGATTTTCTGACTTGTAAATCTATTTTTTTTCTTGCAAGCTCTGAATATTGTGAACAATAAACTAAGTACATGCAGGTGTACATTGTACTTCTGATATATAAATTCTTATAATTAGACCGTGTGAAAGGATCTCTAGAGTTCAAAAAACTCCAAGGAATCACCAAGATGGAGAAGAGCCTTATATAAAGGGTCGAGAGGAGTAGTTCCCCACAAGAAAGTACAATGTGATCATAACTTTCATGATTGGCAAATATCTTAAAATACAAACTATTAAAGAGGCATCTCATGAATGTCCAATTTTATACTCTGTTGACAAGTCAAGTGGTGGTGATCAAGTATTTAATACCCATTTAAATCCGTGCCCAAGGTTGTTTATAGATATGCTTGCCTATTATTTGATCACAAAGAGGTCAATGAGATTGTGTAGGGGTTATATAAGGTTCGCAATTAGGAGGTTAAGCCTAAGTCAATGCTTCTCCTCCTCTCCAAAAACCAAGGCTTGATCAAAACAGCAGCAATTATTTCAGTTGCATGTATGACATCTGATTTCTTATCTAACCCCTATTAATTATCAACATAGACTTCATTTCTAATTTTCTTTCAAATGATTGTAAATGTTTGAGAATATAATTTTTAGTTCTTTTCAAATGATTAAACACGAGTTAAAATATGTTACTTTTAGCAATGTTCCTCTATGTGATCATTTAATGATTATAAATTCTAGAATGCAAATATGTTTTATATATTTATAGTATACAACAATTACTTGGGACTTAACCCTAGATAAAAATCATCTATATTTTTTACATTAGGAAAAATTCATATGTTACATCAACCCTGATTGAATGATAGTTAAAAGTAGGTTTGTCCTACAAATTAGCCTAAGACCAAATGTGATGTCCCTTTATGTGTGATTCCCCTAAATTTGACCTAAGAATCACAGGTTGGATCATATCAAGAGATGTAATGTTGTTACATAACATATACAACATAGTTCTACCAAACATTTATGAATGAGTTCAGTTACCATATAAATACATATGCATTGGTATATAGATCCTACCATATTATCATTGCATATATAACTCAGATATTTCAATCTATTTATTAATAATTTCAATCTATTTAAATAAATCAGTTAAAGAAGTCATATTTATTCATTATTATTCTTATCCAGAAGTAAAACTTAATTCAGATGTTTATTATTAATTGCAATGTTAAAGCCATTTATATTACAATTTTCAAATTATCTATAGATAGTGCCCTCAACATTAATGGGAAATCTAATGTATGCTTACTTCTGCTATCACTATATGCAATTAGGTTGGCTTTAAATGCTAAGAGTCATTTCTCTTTAAACAATACCGAATTCTATGGGTTCCCAATATTTTCGTTTTCTTCCAATAATATCACAAGAAAATTAAAGAATTTCGATCTTTTGGTATGCCAAGAAATTCCATATTTGCTTCTATGTGTCTAATATCATATTTTATATCTACAATGAGAGAACAATAGATATACCACAATCTTCGAAATGCAATGAATGATCACGAACAGAAATCTTCACCCTACTAATGTAACCACATCTAAGAATTCGGGAATCACAGCAATACAATATACCACAACCATTGAATCCTTCCTAAGGAAGCTTATTAACCAATTCAGGGGTGGATCTCCTAGCGATTGGTCATGTAGTAAACAATTAATGTGCAATTTCTAACCAAAATAAGAAATGGTAAATAGATTGTGATATTGCTATCAGGATTTAATTGTGTGAACATAGTCATGAATTGCCATGTGATCAAACATGACAATGGTATGTACCTAGATCACAGCCATGCATTGCCATGTGATCAAACAACTTGAGGGAGGTGTCAAAATACTACAGGTCCACACCCAGCCCCGTGTTGTCTACAAGCTCTTCCCTAATTTTCACCCTAACATCGTCCAGATGATTTGTAGCAAAAGATGGTGCAAGCTGAAGCTTAGTGACTAGGCCAAATTGGGTATGCCTAAAACAATCTGCTCCATGAATAAAGTCCCCAAGAAACTGTGCTAGACAATGGAGCTACAATTAAAATAAATAAACGAGGTATTCCACTTCCATTTTCTTTCCAAGAGGACCCTACCTATTTCCATTCAAACAAGACTCGGATCCTGATGACCACTTGTTCCAACTCTCTCAGACACAAACCCCATATGAATTACACACCGTAAGTCCAAGTTCCTCCCTCTACTGCACTTTGCAGTTGTACAGATATCGGTTTAGAGATTAAACTCATGGCTTGCAGGGACGAATACCAACCCGTCTGTTGCCACGGACAGATGTTCAAAACAAAATTCTCAAGCAGGAGGAACAAACCAGTAAGGTATAAAATATTAGCTATACTGCTTGTTTTTAAATATAGCAAAATCAAAATAAGCTAATTAAATAAAGATTATACTGTAAATGCTAAATAAGGATTTAATGCCAACATCAGTGCCCAGTGCCCCGATGGCAAACATTGCACATGCCAATCTTTCAGTTCCCTCTAAGGGCCTGTTTGTGCTAGAATAAGCTCCCTTCTGGTATTCATGCATTCTTAAAATAAATTCTGGAATATCATTTGAACCTGTTTGATTGACCTGGAAGAGGAGTCGATATATGCATATTCTATGTTTGGTTGCAACAATTGAAATAGGAATTAGGAGCATAATATTGCATATTCTAATATTGAGTTCCCCAAGGGCATATAGATGCATCAATCAAATAATCTATTATGTCACCCATTAAGTCAGTCAAATAATACCATTATATTAACTATAAAGTCATTTGAATTCCCAAAAATCGTGGTGCTTCACCATTATGAGCATCACCTTGATCCAATGAGTGGTAAGTCTTCTATTCATTCTCATGAGAGAGGTTCTTCTGAACCGCTTGAGAGATATGTACATATGTTCTTCTGAACCAATGCTTGTGAAACATGGGCCAATCAGTTTGACTTGAAAACTACAAAGTCGAATCATAAGAGCAATAATACAATGTCATTACACCTTGCTATAATCTTCTAAAACAAGGCAGTTAACAATATGTTCAAACTCCCAAGAGACCATGACAAACTAGTATATACTAGATATATCACAAGTCAATTGTGTTCAGGTTTAATGGATCATCTGAAGATTAGATTAGGCTTGTGGATGAAGTTAAAAACAATGACAAAACACAGAGATGTCAAATTTCCCTGTTTCCAAGAAAAATGTGTGATGATAATTAAACCTAATTTTAAAAGCCTACAATAAGTACAATTTTATAGATGCTTGCTTCAACTGAATTTCTCCATTACTTGATTCACTATTAGTTTCATAGCCCTGCCGTACCATAAACATTTTAACTAATGCTTTGTACACAGAAAGCATGTGCCAGCATAACATGCACCTTTTCTCCATCAACATGGAGATTTGTCACATAAACTGATTCTAGAAAACCACAAAGACAGCATTCTACTCTAACATGCACCTATATGTAGTTGCATGCATCTGAAAATATGTAAGTGTTTTGACAGTATCAGATTGCACAATGTCCATGAATTCATCAGTGTGACCACAACCGTGTCAAAAGAAAAACAAAAGATTTGTTCATTTAATCAGGGAAATGTTCAACCACTACCCTAACCCAAAACAGATCATTCCAAATAACATAACTTCATACCACCACATACATGTATCTATCCGATTTCTCATTTATGAGCCAAAATTCCTACACTGTGAAGGCCAGGATAACTTCATTGGTGCATTTGGAAACAAGTAAAACCTGTCAGAGAACAAACCATAAATCAGCATGCTCAATAGCCATAGCTTGGTTGATTTGAATAAGATCCTCCATTTTGTGTAGGCTGATGAACATTAGCAGATGATGCTTGAATTTCTCTTTCCCGGTTCCATTGTTCAATCTTAGCCCTTCTCTCAGCACTGCCTTCACGAATTGGACTTCTGTTACGTCTAGGACTATAGCTCCTACTACGTCCCCTCCTACGCCCTCCTGGGCTACGGCTTCGTGTTCTTCGGCCACGGTGACCATCGCGCTCATCCACATCATCATACCTTCTGTCATGCCCACGACCTCCATGTCCACGAGGACGATCTTCATAATAACGATGTTTGTCACCATCCCTGTACGGGCTAACACTTCTGCTTCGACTCCGACTATAGCTGTGCCTCCTATATCTTCCAAAAAGTCTTCTCCGCAACTCACTTCAGAAATAAAAAACTCAAGGCATTAGAAACACACCCTGAAGACCAGCCTACAATTACATATTACCCAGAAACCCAAGGAATGGGAATTTATAAATCATCACAAAGAATTGGTGACTTACCGACTTATTTTCTTCAGATGCATGAAATTGCAGTACCCACCGCGGTTGCAAGTATTCTCCTCGTACTGTCTACAAGTTGCTTCACGAAAGTCGGTCACAGGAGAGAAATCAACAATGATAGGTCGACCTATCAATTTATTTCAAATTGCAACAACAATTATAGCTGTAATAAGAATTGGTAAGGGACAAAGTCCAAAAAAACTTGAAGCTGGAAGACTCAATATGCAATTAATATTCAAGAACTTAAAAATTGATAGTGCAAATCCTAGCTGCATCAGAACAAAATGTATAAACAAAGGAAACAAAACTAAGATGCCAAATTGCTGAATGGAACACCAACATGTCAACTTTGTTTCATTGTGATTTCAGCTAATAGATATGACAAAACATGTTCACCTAATATTTCATCCAGCCAAAGTGCAGTGATGGACAATGAACAGATTCTTGCACATGCATCATTTTTTATTTACATCTCAAATTCTAAAACAAAAGGTCAATAAATATAAATAAAGTAAAACAAGATGCAACAAACATGCAGACACTGCAGAACATAAAACGATGCAACTTTGACTAATTTCTTGAGCATATATCATTGTAACATCAACTTTTCCACTCATTAGATTTGTAATCAGTCAGAAAATTAAATATAGATAATTGAAAATGGTGAATTAATCAAACCTGCATAAAACCTTCCTTGCAAAGACCGTAATGCAGTTGCAGCCTGTTCCTCCTCCCGGAATTGCACATAAACATTCCCAACCTGGGAAGGAATAACCCAAATGAAAGGACACCATCACCACACACTAAAGAAAGTGTATGTATAACCACAGAAGTTGAGACATCAGGATAACACATAGATAAATTATGATTGGCATAACCTAACAGCATACATCGCCTATGATCAACAAAGGGAAGACAGAAATTAAGTTTAAATTACACTGACATAGAAGAAAATTTCAAAAAGAAAGCAGGAACGATAGGATCAACTACATAAGAAGAACAAAGTAGAAACAGAATTTAAGTTTATACCACACTGGCATAAAAGAGTAAAAGCACGAAGAATTTCAGGAATAAAAAATATTCAAAGTAAAATAAACTCAAACCTTTCGGATTGCAAAGTACCACTAAGATTTCAATGGAAATGACAAATACTGGCGCGGAAAAATGTATTTTTCAGATGATGAAAAACTTTATGATCATATGTTCCGTTGCCATGGAAGCAAAGTTACTAGTTTGGGTTTGGGTTCATTTTCAGTACATAGGTTCACATCCAAAAAAGGGGGCTATGGTTTTTAGTTTTAAAATGCACATTCATCAGTACTAAAAACACACATGGATGTATATATATAGATAGATGGCTTCATTCAATCCAAATATATATATATCAAGTATTGTAAAAGGCCTTCCCTTACTAAAGGAAAAAAGAATTGAAATTCCTCACAAAACCTATTATTATTTAGAAGAAGCTAAAACTAATTAAAGAAAAACAGAAGAAAATATATTTCCTTAATAGAAATATTTCAATCAAATTGACTAAGTATGTCCAAGGAGTTAAGCTTAATTGGTGAATCATTGAATTCTCATTTGTGTACACCCAAGTTCAAATCCCAAAGACACATCTACAATGGAATTCTGTGATGTGACTCTGTCTTCCAACGGTGAGCTCTAAAGTGGAAGTGATTTCCGAATAAGTGAATTTCTAGGTCGAAACTCTCAGTCTTCAATAGCTTGCGATGGTCTTATATTGATGCTTGTGTGAGCAGAATTGCTAATAATATATCAAACACCACAGGATCATTAACTGAGTATTTTGAAGTAAAAGAGGATTACACAGAACAAAAAAAACTAAAAACATCTAATAGATCAAAAAAAATTATTCATCATGGCACACAGACCTAAAAAATGGTTGTGAAACTGGAGATGCAGATGAGTCTCTATTTATATTAGTAGATGAATGCTACATGTTATCCATCTCCATCAGATAGGGGAGAAAGGTCTGGGAAAGGCACAGGAAGGACAAGGGATTTGCATTTTTAAAAGGACATTAATCAGAGAGATTTTAAACTTTAAAAGATGTTTTGCAGAGGTAATTTATAATTCTAAACAAGATTTGAAGAGAGTCGGCAGGAAGGGCATGCAATTTTTCTCCTCTGTTCTAAGCAAGATTCTCCCCAGTTCCTCTTAGGCAACGCCACAGTTGTTTGACTGCATTATAGACAAATCCCATACCATACCAGTCCCAGATCCAGATTGGATATAGGAACCACAGACAGATCCAAAAATATGTCCAGATAAACCTACTAGTAGGATTGTAAACAAAGAAGGATAGGTAACAAGACATTCAAGAATAGCTAATAACATGAATCATGAAAAACAGATTCTACAGCTATGTCAACCAATTTAAAGCCATTGGCGCCTGAAGCACTACTTCAAGCAGAGCAAGTCATTCCTAAACATGGTTAAAGTGATACATATGTAATTCATGAAAATAAGAAACAAGTTTAAACTGAATATCTACCAGGACTAAAAAGAGAAAGCAAGAAATGAATTTAAGTTGATAATTACCATATGATCAGCTAAATTGTCACATATATTCAAACTTTCAATTTCTCCGTACTTGCTAAGCTCTTCAAATAAATCCTCGTAGAAATCCTGCATTTACAAATGCAATTTGAGATGAGGCCACTCTAAGACATATTTGATCAAAAAATCTATTAATAATGTAACACGCACAAGCTAGCTACAGAATTGTGACAAAGTCAGTTGCACGACCATTACAATACGAAGATCTGACATGCATTATTATCGATGGGAACAATACGTCAACAGTTGTTACCTACCAGAAAGCATTGAAATTGCATTCAGTATCTAGCCATGTAAGAAATATAAGCTATATTCTCTTTTTTATTCATGAAAGTGAGATGAAAAGAACAAAATAAAGAGGGAAGAAAGTACCAGAAATTGTAGTGTGGCGTGGCCACAGTCATTATGAAGTTAGACATTAACAATACAGGAGAGATGATCTATCATTAAACTGTACATGAAAGACAATTCAACTTAGGAACACATAAGAATATTGCTATTGATAGTAAACCCACAAGACATAGCACTATGTAGGTATAATGACAGTTATCCAAGTATATTTGATTTTTTATTACAATCAATCCAAAACAGCTAGAGCTTCCACAAATCCAATGAATGATGACAATCAGTAAAGGGTTGAAAAAACAGGCCAAAAGCAACAGTAAAATCAACCGTCTGGAAAGGACTGCCAAAGAGAGATCAAACATGCTCATAGAAGGGAAACAAAGAGATATTAAAGAGAACAGTAGACAAACTTCTGTATAATTTCGGGCCAAACAAATATAAGTCATACATTAACATACCGGTGACCTTAAACTCATAGCCTCTTGGGTAAAATTTCAATATGTGGAAGTCAACAAAAACCTTGCCAATATCAAAACTGTTTAAAAATAAATAAATATGTGCAAAACAAACGTGAAAAGGTCCGTAAGCTGCAATGTAATGATAAGGAAAGACATTCGTAAAATAGATCACTACCCAATTTAAATCAACCCACCAAAATAGAAAAAAAAAATGTATAAATCCTGCACACATGATATATTTTAATATGATCTGTGAGCAAATATTCATAACGTGGTCCAAGCACACACCAGACTGTGTTAAGATAGCCGTCAACCTCACCTAAGATTCACCAAAGAAAGTAACACGGGAAAAATATATATATATATATAAATATATATACTCATAATCATGAACTACGAAATACAAGGTAGTCATTCACTTCTATGGAAGGCAACTTTCTCATATTTAAAAAGAGACATCATTATAGACAGCTTAAAATATTAACAAAAATTAAAAATCACAAGCTATTCATAATTATGCAAGGATGCAGAGCAAACAAACCTCAAAGTGTTCTTGAATCTTCCGAGGATCCATTGCTTGTCCTTGGATATCCATCCCAGGTGTTACCATGTCAGGCCTCTGGTACATGTTTGAAAGCAAAATAGTAGGACTGATTGAGGGCCTCGTATGCAGCCTTGAACATCGATCCCCATGCCTGCAGGCTCCAATCTTAAAGTAAAAAGGGCAATTAACTCTGTCTTTTTCAGTGCCGAAGATGGAAGCCAGATGCTCTGCCATAGATCTATGCTATGCAACCTTGCAGGCCAGTGCAGAAGGGATGAGCTCAGGAGACAAATTTAGTAATGGACTTGTTACCTTTATGAATTGTCCTCAAATTACAGTTCTGCAGCAGCAGAATGTTCAGCATCAAATAAATTGAAAACAGAATACATCGAGAGGTTATATCAATCAAAACAGTTCAATATAAAAAATACCTCAGTTATACAAACGGAAAATACCAACAAAGTTTCTAGAATTATTCTGAAATTTGTAAAAGCAGTCTAGAATGACAGTTATATTGGCCCGGGTATTAGAGCAAAGTTCAAACGCTTAGACAGGCTAAAACCTCATCGATCCATGACATGCAACCTTTAAGGCCAGTGCAGAAAGGCTAAGCTCAGAAGAAGAATTTTAGATGGACTAATTACAATTATTCCCAAGATACAGCTCTACAGCATAAGAATATAAAAACAAGGTTGCACAGGGACAGGGGTACTTGGGTACTTAAGGTGGGTAAGATTAATTTTCAAAATAGGAAACAGGGGTACATGAGTATGTCAAAATATTTATTTATTATAATTTAATATTTATAGAAAATCTGACAATGGTTTATCAAAACAAGAATAGTGATAAAGTTTGCAAATGTAATGTATTGTTTTCAGATTCAGATTTCCTATATGTTTGTAATAATAATATATGATAAATGTTTAAAAGCGTAACAGAAAAGGAAGACTTTACCTATATGTTTGTAATAATAATATATGATAAATGTTTAGAAGCATAACAGAAAAGGAAGACTTTAAACATGAACAAGAAGACCATAATTCATATAACAATGACATATAACAAATGATAAACTTCTGACTTGAACAGTGATAAAGGTTATATTTTATCAGTATTTGTATCAAAGTTTCAAACTGATTTTAAGCTTGATAAACAATAAGTTGATAGGCAAACAAGAAAAATAAAATCTGAAATCTTAATCAAGGTCATTGGCTATGATGCTCTCCACTGAGTACCTGGTACTTGGGGTACTGGTAATTGGGTACATGGGTACGCATACCAGGGGTATGGGTAGTGTACCCATGAAACCTAGGTAAAAACTAATACATCTTATAACTGAATGTAGAATACAACAATGGGTGTAGTGCATTGAAAAACAATTGAATGAACAAATATGACTCGGTATTAGGAATGTAAAATGCCAAGCAAAGCTTCAAGAGCACAAGAAAATTCATCAAAATAGTACAGTCTAAAGTGTCAGTTATATTGGCCCAGATACACTGAGACAAAAATATTCATGTCTTACTAGGGAAAACGACCAATCACAGCATAGAAACTGTTTTTGAAATTTCATGGGAAGATTGAATTGTTATACTCATAAGCTATAGGAAACATTTTTAGTCTTAGTCTAGCCGAAACACTTACATTACCTTTATATTCTTTTCGATTGTGAATCGCTGGGGTTAGCTTGTGAAGAAACAGCTATGTACTGTGTGATGCAGGAGCATCTTGCATGGAAAAATTATTGGGAAAAAAAAAAAAAAAACTGGAGGAGAGAGAAAGTGACGAAAATTAGAGGAGAAATAATTAAAAAAATAAAAAAAGGGAAAAAAAGGAGAAAAGAAAGAAAAAGAGGATTTCTATTTTCGAGGTGCATAGGTGGCATAATAGAAAAAAATAAAAAAATAAATGGTTGTCATTCCATTTATCGAGGTGAGTGGGTAGAATTCTAGAAAGTTATGAATATTGTAGAAAGTTTTGGAAGTTGTAGAAGGTTGTGAAAGTTGTAGAAGGTTGTGGAGGAATTCTAGAAGCTTGTGGATAAGTCATGCATTGGGTGGTAAATGCCTACTTAAGCAAAGCATATGAGCATTTCTAAAGCAAGCTTGGAGAAGCTTGAGAAGTGGAAGCTCAAGGAGTAGCTTGGGAAGTGGAAGTTTGGAAAGCTTGGAAGGCTTCAAGGTGTGAAAGAGAAGGAGGAAGTGAAGAGTGAGTTTTCCTGAGTCTGTGGACAGAACGCCGAATGTGAGGCAGTTTACAGCAGAATTGTGATGGACTTGTGAGTGTGTAGACAGAGCGCCGAATGTGAGGCAGTTTACACTTGGATCTTAGATAGAGTTTGTGAGAAGAGCTAGTGACTGCGGTTTAGAAACAAGGAGGTTGCTTGGTGGCTTGCCAGCACAAGTTGAGACCTTGGAGGTTTCTACCAGAGTGTGGATCTGGACTAGCTTGGGTTTGGATTGGATCTTGAGAGATCTTGTTGCATTCTTTGTCATGAGTTGGTAAAGGTGGTGTGGCCCTTCATCAGTGGTATCAGAGCGGGCCCTACATTACTGTGAGACCCATTAATGGATCCGTTGACCCCCTTTCTACCTTCATAATGCATATAAAAACAATAAATGAACAAATGTATCCATCGGGCATGTCTCTGTCTACAACAATCTAAATAAAACATAATCAATGACTGCCCGTTGGAAAACTTCAAAACCATAATAGGCTAATCAGACAAAAAAATTCCATGACTGTAAAACTATACCCTAAAATATAAATCAAAAAACACGGATTTCAAAACAAGCAAAAAGGGAATACAAAAAGTCGCAAACAGCTTGAGGTGCATAACGTTGGGGAAGCAAGACTATTTCAAAGCTTATAATTACCCAACTAAATTAACCAATTCTGCATTAAGACAACTTTAAAGGATGCTAGAGTTTGATTACTATACTTAATAATCAGAAGCTTGAAAGAATGCCAGAGTATGAGTATAACGCTCCAAATCACAAGCCTAAAGGTCCAAGAACACTGCCGAATTCACCAACATGGCATACGATGCCCGAATTTCGCCAATAAACTCTAATTGCAGTAAAACTCAAAATAAAACCCTAAGTCGCAGAAACCCTAAAAACCTTCTAAAATTACTCTCAAAACCCCTTGTTTCTCAAACTACACTAGACCTGGAACACAGAACATCTTAACAGAACCCTCAGAGTCGAACCCGTGACTTTCTAGCCACTTTCGGCTGCCAAACGTATCAGTTTAAAACTTGAAAGAGCAATTTTAAAAATAAGTGTCTGATTACCTTCGTAACTCCCACGAGCCTCAAGATCGAGTCGATGCAAAGTATTGCAGGCGGAAGGGTTTTCAATCCGCTGAAGGGTTTTTTCCCACCGATGAACTCTGTATCAAGACCGAGCCTTCCCTTACTAACAAAGTTTCAGTTACGTGAACTTTGGCTGTCGTAGCTGAAATGAGTTATTTTTTCATTGGTTAGAAATTTAAGGTTATTAGCGATCCCAAAGAGGTAGTGTAGTTCAACAAATAGCCTTCTTTTTTCTAATAGGTTTTCCTATCTCTATGTCACTTGCATCCAAAGGGTGCAAGAGATATGTCGATAGGGAAATATTTGTATGTTAATTTAATATAAATTTTAGGGTCTACCTTGCTCACTAGAATTTATTTGTCCTTACTTTCAAATTTCTTTTAGGTGTAATGATTATTGCATTAGGTCATTGTTACTTGATGAAGAGTTGTCCTTATTAATTAGATTAAAAGAAAAGTAATTTAATTATAAATTATATATCATTAGAGTGTTTATTCAATTGGGCTATAGATAATAAATCAATTCAATGCATTTAATTTATCTTATGTGAACTTATATTTGATTTACAAATAATAGAGAAGTTGAATTATCAATTTTTAGGTTGTTGCAATTGTTTGAAATCATATGAAGATTTAACTTGTATCGGTAATTAATAGCTTTAACAAGTTAAAACTAATAGTTTGTAGACGAAAGCTTCACACAATCTGTAATCTATTTTCAATAGCAACTTTGGTCTAATGAAGCTCGTCTCATCAACAAGGAGGTATGTTAGATGTCTCATGTCTTATTCAAAAATTAATAGTGGTTGCATTTCTCATATTGGAATCTTAAGGGCAACGTGTATAATTGAGACATATGTTGAATGGGGCAATTATTGTAGGAGCAATAAGGAATGAACTATATTTTTTTATGTTAATTTGTGTATGACTAGAAAAAGGGTATATTTGCATAATAAGGCAACTACAAAACCTCAAAGTGATGAAAACTAATATATCCTTAACGTAAAAGTGAATTGAAAATAAAGAGATTAAAACACAAGAAACCCTTTTTCAAGTTGAGCTCATATGCTCTCCTTTCTTCTTCATAATAGTGTTAATGTTGCTCTTCAATTTGACATGAAGTACCTATGATATTGAAAGCAAGATGATATGATGGCAAAGTGATAGCAATATGGCAAGATGATAATGAGAATACTAGAAGAGTGTGGTTAACAAACAAGAGCAAAGAGGCTCAATTTATAGGATTTGAGAGCCAAATACAAGAATTAGAGATGGAATGAGCAATTGGAAAGGTGTCATAGTTGTGGTGTGAAACTTGGAAAATTGTTATAATAAAAAGGTGAGAAATGGAAAATATGACAAATTATGGCAATGTGTAAGAATTGTCATAGGAAGGTGTAAGAAAAGGTCAAGGAAGAAAGCCTAAGAAGAATGCATAGAAGGTGTAAGAGAATGGAAGCTACAAAATAGGGGGATGTAATAGTTTGAATATTTAAATTCAAAAACTCATAATTACCTCCAAAATGGAAAATAGAAATTAGGAATTTAGGAATTTAAAAAATAGGAAAAGGGAATAATTAATTAATAATATTAATTAATTAAGAAAGTTAGTATAGAGGAAGAATTATAAGGTGGGATGATATAAAATGATTAGAGACATAAGAAGAAACCATGTGTCATTTATTTCTATAGGGAAAATTAATAAGATAATTAGCCAAGATGATGAAATAAATACAAGATAATACTATTAAAGGATCATGAAGAAAATGCATATCAAAGGTGATGATGTAGAAATAGGATCAAATTGACAATCAAATTGATTGAGTAAATGATGCCAAACGAATTGATACAAGATGATGACATGTCAAGGACATGTGACATGGATTGATGGCATATGACATTTAACGAACTCTACAAATGTCATAGGTTTTATTGAAATTGATTAAATAGGATTGATGATAAAAACATCAACAGACTCTATCAATGCTATTAAATTGATTGGATAAGGACACGATCAAACACTGATGGACTTGACAATGTCAATGATCATATTGATGATGAGTGATGACAAGATAACATGACAAGGCACTGAGGGACATGACAATGTCAAGGATCAAATTAATGGAAATGATGAAATGCCAAGGACACATGACATGGATTAATGATTTTTGATAAGGCACTAAAAGATGTAGCGGTACCTAAGATTTCATGGTGATAGTTGACTTGATAAAGGTTGATTAGGTTTTGATAACATTCAACTAGGCACTAAAGGAGGTAACAATGCCCAAGATTGAATGGTGAAGGTTGATTAGGGTTGATTGAAAGTGATTATGATGATATTTAAATGGTTTTGAATAAATTTGGAAAGGTCTAGATTGGTTTTGAATCAATTTGGAAATGATTTGCATTTGATTGAAAAGGGTTACAAATGATGAAAAATATGTCAAAAGATGTTTTGGTGTGTTATAAAATTGGTCTAAATGATGATCAAGTCATCCAAAAGATCAAGTTTATTGAGTTGAGAAAATGGGACGTATTAGCATGTAAGGGTGATGAGAGATTAGGCACGAACCATTTTTTAGCATCTACAGTTTGATGCAATGTACTAGGTAGGATTTTCTTGCACTTCTTATTCCTTATGTGATCATATGACAGGGTTTCTTTAATGAATCATGTGATGTTCTGTAACATTGGTAATTTTTTCTAGTTCTTATTTTAGAGATGGTGGATCATTCAACTCAAATGTGGATAAGTCATCTTGCGAGGGCATCTTTCTTGTGCTTATGAAATGTTATGTAATATTGTGCAAATGTGGAGGTATAGAACATTCATCTCGTGTGTTCATATTGTTTAAGTCACATCTAACAAGCATTTGAAGGACAATTAGATTCTCACTCATATCAAGCTTTGTCTCTGACAACAAATCCCATTCATTCATTTGAATTGTATTCCCTATATCAATCTCATTACCAATGGTTTCATCCTCTTCATGGTTAGCCTATATATCAATTAGGTGGTGAATATGAATTTACATTGATTTGCTTCTAGCTTGCAACAATGTTATCTTTTGTGAGACCAATATCTGTAGAAATTATCCAAAAGTGGTTGTATAGAAGTAGCTCGCTCTAACAACATATTTCAACTTATTTAGAATCCTTCTCTAGAATAGCATATTATCAAGAAAAAATTTAATAACTGTCTTTTATTTCCTAGCTTTTAACTTGCACCCTTTGCAAGTGGATGAAAATCAAAATGATCAAGAAAATTCAATTAATTTTACTAATTTTATCTCAATAGGTCATTACATGTCAAAGTGTAGATAGATCAATTGCAATGCATTTTCAATTGGTTTTCTTTTGAATCAATAGAGTGTATTTTTTGCCCATCATTTATTATAAAAAACAATGATTGCAAACAATAACTGGTAAATTTTTCACTATATGGCATGTCTCTTGTGCACTATGATATCAATATGCAATGATCTCGAACATAAAGTTTTGACATGTTGTCAATGCTTGGTCTTTTTCTACCTTTTTTTTACATTTTTCTACCTACATATTAAGAAAACTCTTTGATTTATTATTTCTGTCATGTAGACATATTTGGCAATGTATTTAAGAACAAGTTTTTTTTATACAACTAGTTGACAACCCATATTAGATTTTCATATTGAAATATTTTATGGGTTGTTTAGGCTTATCATGTCCTCATTTTGTGTAGGGACGTATGTTTTCTTACTATAGTCATCACATAACAAGGAAGAGCTAGCATATTTAGTCCAAGGAACCATGTAATGACACTCTAAATCTTGACCTCGCTTGCATAGGCATGTTCCTTTGATATATTATTTGTGCAATTGGACATGATTGATTAAATCTTCGTAATCATCAAGTGTATTTCTAGAGAATATATTTGTTGTATTCAAGTTATAGATAATAGGTAAAACATTATTGTTATTTATTTTCTCTTGCGATAGTATAAATTGGAGTTTGAAATGGTTCAAGGACATCTACATTAAAGAAACAAGTCTTCATCCATGTCTTTTAATGCTCAAAATAGGTACACAATATTAAATTGTTCAAAATATTAAATAATATTTTATACATGTGAAAAAAAAAATCTCATTTAAGTCTTAAACATCTTGTAATGTAAATATATGCAAAATGTGGTAAATCAAATAATTGATTGAGGTCGAAATTAAATTAAAAACTTAAAACTCAAGGAGCACTTAGAGAAGTGCATATATTGAGTGCTCGATATCTACAAAAGCTATTCAACTCGTTATACCCTATAAATACCCTTTGAATTTCCATATTTCCAAAGATTATTTGATTTTGCTCTTATACAAAAAATTGGCAAATTTTAAGATGATGTTTAATTTCAAATTTCTTTTGGTGGAGCCAAACCATCCACTCTAATTAAACAATCATATGATCAATTTTTTTATGTTAATTATTTTTTTAATTGTTAAATAAGTTGTAACATTTTATTAGAAATCAAATTATTGTATTTAAATATCATATAATCTTAATAATTTTATATTATATATTTTAATCTAAAAATATTTTATTCATTTAAATAACATATATTTACACTTTGAGTTAAAATAGTTATAAACAACTACAAATATTTGACAACGATGTTCAAAATATAGAAAATATTTAAAATTAAAAAAATTATTTTATGTTTCTTGCAATCAAAATTTTAACATTTTTGACCAATCATTGTTAAATAACTTAATTTAAAAATACTTCCATAGTGAGAGCTTAAGGATTTGTTTTGTGAAAAATCTATAAAAAAATGTTTTTATGAAATAAGATGTCATGTGAGATAGATAACAAATCATCACATACTACTATTAATTTTTTATTTTAATAATAATTGTTATTATTTATTTTATTAATAATTTTACGTTTATAAAATTTATTACCTTATAAAAAAATATACAATATAAATATGAAATAAATTTAAATTTATGAAAGTTTACTTAGGGTTGATAACAAATAGTTGTAGTTTCAAAAATTAAAATTACAATACAATACAATAATTAATCTCACTTGATACCAAAAGTCTAATCATCAATTTATTTTATACCTCGTATCAAAAGTCTAAATTGTTGTACCTAATGACAATCTAATTTTATTTATCTAAATTGAGTAATTATTTTTTGTACTACAGGCAAGAGCCTACAACACAATGGTAGCTTGTGAGCGTCTCATGTAGGAGGTCTTAGGTTCGAATTCCCTTACACATAAAAATAATTAATTACAACAAATAATAATTAATCTAGGCTTTGGTTGTTTACCAATAATAATAAAAAATTTAAATGTGTACTTTAATACGTGTTATTTTGGAGTTGTATGCATGGTGCTTCCATGCCTTTCTCATATGATAATTATTGGGGAGTCTATGAAATTTGGATCTCCCAATATAGTTGTAGTGACAATTTATGAACAAACAAGCTAATTCGTTTTTTTTAATATGTGATTCTAAAATATTGATTGCAAAAGATTTTATCTGCTATAAGATTTGATACGATCATAGGATTGGATTTGATCACATATTGATAGGAAATTTGATATGATTTGACATCTCTCAAGTTCTCCCATATTGACTTTTAACAGAGTTTAATAGATAAGACAAAGACTCTTTTTTTATGACGGTTTACTAGATAGCAACAAAGGAAACCATAAACCATCGAAGGAATACCCCATACTAGCGGGAGATGGGTTTTATAAAAAATAAAAAATATTTAAAATGTGTCCAAGATTTTCAACTTTTATCTAAAAAATTAATAGTGGTTTTGGGAAGTATATCTAAGAGTGTAATTGTAGATGGGATATTTTGGTAGAGTAATCATCCATACATTAGTATATTTCTATTATGTTGTTTTTGGTTGGTTTGATCTCACTCACCTTCTGTTTATCTAGCAGATTATACAATATCTATTTTAAGAAAAGTAATATTTAAAATTGTTAGTGAACAGATTTGTCTTCTTACATAAACAAATCATTTAGACTATATTACCCTCCCTTTGAAGATAGAATACATTAACTAAAGTTGGGTAAGATTTAACAATTCACTTCCCTCTAAACTATGTAAGGTACAACTCCCTTATTGGATCTTCAATGAATTTTTAACCTAAATAAATGAACATAGTTTTTACCAAATAGTACGAAGGTTGCTCTCCTTATTCTTAGATAAGGAGTTGTAATTGAAATAATTTCAAAATAATTAGAAGAGCAACAAAAAGATCAAATTTATCAATTTCTTATATATTACCAATCATATATGAACTTATAGTGACAACTAGACATAAAATATCAGCATACTTTGAAAGAGTATGATAACATAGGGCATGAAAATAATTCACCAAGAAACATTTCCTTCGTACATATGAACACAATAGATTCAAATCATTCCTTGTATTGACTTGTATTATCAAAATTTAAAGTTCAAGAAAAAATAATTCTAAAGCATAAATGTTCATTCAATTCATGTATCACCAAAATTCAAAATTTACTAACTGTTTCTATGCTAAAATACTCTGATGTGTCTTTTCCCTCGGTTTTTCTAACCACTAACCCACTTTAAGTTCCACATATATAGTTTTAGATTACCATGAGGTCTCCCCAAAAACCTGACCTCCTAGTAGTTAACAAAAATGGTTATGTTAACTAAACCATGTTCAAAGGACACAAATTCCCAAAGTTCAAATTGTATCAAGAAAGATTAAAAAACCTAAGAGGGTGTATCGTGCCTTGTTTCTTCTATCTATTCATCCTCTCCCAATGTATCACGGGCCAATTTCTAGCTTTGGCATGCACCTATGAACTCCTACACAATATTTTATTTGGAATTCTTTAAACTTAGGAGCCTCATCTTCCAAGCATTTTTCCCCATTTCATCTTTACAATCTAGTCGACATAATTGGGTAGGTGATCCATACATAGGCACAACATAGCTTCCATCTAGGCAACCCTTGTGAAATCTATTGTCATAGGATTCATCTCTTCTTTCATGGCTTTCATATCCTCTTCAAAGGTTTTGACCATTGTTTCTAAGTCTTGGTTCCTTCTCTGTACTGTGGTATGTCATCTAGGTTGTTGGTCTTCGTATCTTTTACAATGTTGTTGTACATTTATTTAATCTATTTTTCAATGATTTGAGCCCCTAAGATCACAAAATTGTATATTGGACATCTCCAGTTCATATCCTTCTTCATGATAAATATCATATTTGTATCTATTGTCTTCAAAGAATTCTCAGTCAAGAACCTAGAAACACCATACTCTTCTACTTAGAGAAGTGCATATATTGAGTGCTTGATATCTACAAAAGCTATTCAACTAGTTATAATGTATAAATACCCTTTGAATTTCCATATTTCCAAAGATTATTTGATTTTGCTCTTATACAAAAAATTGGCAAATTTTAAAATGATGTTTAATTTCAAATTTATTTTGGTGGATCCAAACCATCCACTCTAATTAAACAATCATATGATCAATTTTTTTTATGTTAATTATTTTTTTAATTGTTAAATAAGTTGTAAAATTTTATTAGAAATCAAATTATTTTATTTAAATATCATACAATCTTAATAATTTTATATTATATATTTTAAGCTAAAAATATTTTATTCATTTAAATAACATATATTTACAGTTTGAGTTAAAATAGTTATAAATAGCTACAAATATTTGACAACGATGTTAAAAAATATAGAAAATATTTAAAATAAAAAAATTATCATATGTTTCTTGCAATCAAAATTTTAATATTTTTGACCAATCATTGCTAAAATAACTTAATTTAAAAATACTTCCATAGTGAGAGCTTAAGGATTTGTTTTGTGAAAAATCTATAAAAAAAAAAATGTTTTTATGAAATAAGATGTCATGTGAGATAGATAACAAATCATCACAGACTACTTTTAGTTTTTTATTTTAAATAATAATTGATATTATTTATTTTATTGATAATTTTACATTTATAAAATTTATTAACTTATAAAAAAAGTATACAATATAAATAAGAAATAAATTTAAATTTATGAAAGTTTACTTAGAGTTGATAACAAATAGTTTTAGTTTCAAAAATTAAAATCACAATACAATTCAACAATTAATCTCACTTGATACCAAAAGTTTAATCATCAATTTATTTTATACCTCGTATCAAAAGTCTACATTGTTGTACCTAATGACAATCTAATTTTATTTATCTGAATTGAGTAATTATTATTTTGTACTTTAATACGTGTTATTTTGGAGTTGTATGCATGGTGCTTCCATGCCTTTCCCATACGATAATTAATGGGGAGTCTATGAAATTTGGATCTCCCAATATAGTTGCAGCTACAATTTATGAACAAACAAGCTAATTCTTTTTTTTAATATGTGATTCTAAAATATTGATTGTAGAAGATTTTATTTGTTATAAGATTTGATATGGTCACAAGATTGGATTTGATCACATATTGATAGGAAATTTGATATGATTTGACATCTCTCAAGTTCTCCCATATTGACTTTTAATAGAGTTTAATAGATAAGACAAAGATTTTTTTTATGATGGTTTACTAGACAGCAACAAAGGAAACCATAAACCATCCAAGGAATACCCCATACTAGTGTATAATGGGTTTTATAAAAAATAAAAAATATTTAAAATGTGTTCAAGATTTTCAACTTTTATCTAAAAAATTAATAGTGGTCAGAGGAAGTATATCTAAGAGTGTAATTGCAGATGGGATATTTTGGTAGAGTAGTCATCGATACATTAGTATATTTCTATTATGTTGTCTTTGGTTGGTTTGATCTCACTCACCTTCTATTTATCTAGCAGATTATACGATATCTATTTTAAGAAAAGTAATATTTAAAATTGTTAGTGAACAGATTTGTCTTCTTACATAAACAAATCATTTAGACTATATTACCCTCCCTTTGAAGATAGAATACATTAACTAAAGTTGGGTAAGATTTGACAATTCACTTCCCTCTAAATTATGTAAGGTACAACTCCCTTATTGGATCTTCAATGAATTTTTGACCTAAATAAATGAACATATTTTTTACCAGATAGTACAAAGGTTGCTTTCCTTATTCTTAGATAAGGGTTTGTAATTGAAATAATTTCAAAATAATTAGAAGAGCAACAAAAAGATCAAATTTGTCAATTTCTTATATATTACCAATCATATATGAACTTATAGTGACAACTGGACATAAAATATCAACATACTTTGAAAGAGTATGATAACATAGGGCATGAAAATAATTCACCAAGAAACATTTCCTTCATACATATAAACATAATAGATTCAAATCATTCCTTGTATTGACTTGTATTATCAAAATTTAAAGTTCAAGAAAAAATAATTCTAAAGCATACATGTTCATTCAATTCATGTATCACCAAAAGTCAAAATTTACTAACTGTTTCTATGCTAAAATACTCTGATGTGTCTTTTTTCTCAGTTTTTCTAACCACTAACCAACTTTAAGTTCCACATATATAGTTTTAGTTTACCATGAGGTCTCCCCAAAAACCTGACCTCCTAGTAGTTAACAAAAATAGTTATGTTAACTAAACCATGTTCAAAGGACACATATCCCCAAGGTTCAAATTGTATGAAGAAAGATTAAAAAGCCTAAGAGGACGTATCACGCCCTATTTCTTCTGTCTATTCATCCTCTCCCAATGTATCACGTGCCAATTCTTAGCTCTGATATGCACCTACGAACTCCTACACAATATTTTATTTGGAATTATTTAAACTTAAGAGCTTCATCTTCCAAGCTTTTTTCCCCATTTCATCTTTACAATCTAGTCTACATAATTGGGTAGGTGATCTATACAGAGGCACAATATAGCTTCCATCTAGGCAATCCTTGTGAAATCTATTGTCGTAGGATTCATCTCTTCTTTCATGGCTTTTATATCCTCTTCAAAGGTTTTGACCATTTTTTGTAAGTCTTAATTCCTTCTTTGTACTATGGCATGTCATTTAGGTTGCTAATATTCATATCTTTTATAATGTTGTTGTACATTTATTTAATCTATTTTTCAATGATTCGAGCCCCTAAGATCACAAAATTGTATATTGGACATCTCCAGTTCATATTCTTCTTCATGATAAATATCATACTTGTATCTACTGTCTTCAAAAGATTCTTAGTCAAGAACCTAGAAATATCATACTCTTCTACTTATGAGATCTGGATGACTACCATGACACATTTTCCCTCCTTGACTTCTCAAACTGGTAATCGAGTTTGAATCTCTCCTAGTAGAACTTTCGCATCAATATAGACCATGCTGGCTTCTTGAATGAATTTTGTTCCATCTTTAATTATACCATATATCCAACTATCCATTACGACTGGTATAGACTTACCTTTTTGTAATTGGTTCAAAATCCTTTTCCTATTTGGGGATTTTGGATCAAAATCCTAAGGTTCGTGTACCAAGGGTAATGCCCCGCAACATTAGAGAGAATCAATATATTTAGCGACGCAATGCAAGGCAGGAGAGCCCCCCAAAGAAGATGTCCTAGCCCCCAACAAACAACCACACAATGGAATATAAACAAAACATAGAGATTTAGAACCACGCATTGGCAATTCTCATAATAAGATTTTCATCCAACATGCTCGACTGTAAGGCCTTTCGAGTTATGACCAAATACATCAAAAATTACAATAGCAATTCAACAAGATCTCTCAAGATCCAAACCACTAGCTAGCCCAGATCTGCAACTTGGTAGAGAACTCCAAGAAGAATCTAAACTTGTAATCGCAAGCCACCGAGCAACCTTCTTGTTTCCCAAGCCACAACTACTAGCTATGCTCAAACTTTTCTCTCTCATCTACTCCTTGCTTCCTCTATGTTGGATAATGATAATGCCTCTAGACCCCACAAGACCCTCTAAATATACAAAATGAAGCCACATGTAAGCCTAGATAATTACATTAATTAAATGCACGTACATTAAATACACCCCTCAAGCCACAAGTTAGCTTGGAAACAGACATTAAATGCATGACATAATTTAAATACTTAGGACAGGGCCCAAGTTTATAATGCATAACTAACTCATAAGACCACATAAGAATATGTGCACTTAGACATAGGTCCACTTGCCAACTAACTATCCAAATCCAAGAGCGTACACACCAACTCCCTTAGATCAAAGCTCAAAATATAATCTCCAAAGCTCTGCTAGTAAATAGAAACACACTATTAGAAACCACTAAAATGACTCTAATTCCAAGACAATGACTCCAAACATCACTTGTAATTAAGGAAAGGTTCTACAATATGCCTCAAATAGATCCCCAACTGCATGAATCATAACTCCACAAATCTGAGCTCAAAGCCCCCACATACAGGATCACTAACTACCCTAGGATCCTCCTGCATCATTCAGCCATAGCATTTATTATCTAATTGAGCTCCTTTTTGTCATCACTATCTGATTGTATGATCATGTGTTGGGTTGAATATTCTAACCACTATTCCTTGGTTTCCTTATTCATAACCCCCAAGTCTACTTTGGTCATCTTGAATCTATTGACATCCAACTCTATATACCCTTCCTTATGCTTATAGAGAGCAACTTCTGTTATGACCTCCCCTATTTTTAAATTTGTTGAGTCTTGTAGCATTGTCTCTCTCTTTGTCTTGGGAGCCCTTGTTGTGTATTTACTTACCATTTCATGAACAAATATTAACACAAGAACCAAACTACACTTCTTTACTACTAAGTTAGTGAGCCAATTTGGCATCATTAATGAGTCTTCTTTCCTATTTGCATACTTTTTGAGGGTCACTAATGTATCTAACACTTGGACTAAATTGTACATCAGCCCTTAATCTTGTTGTTCCCTATCCACAGACATAACACTTTGTTCATTATCCTTGTCTAGATCTACCCTGATAGGCTCTTGAATTGTTGTCTTTGTTTATCTTTGAGGTTTAGTTCTGGATCTAGTCTTTTGTGCTACAAGTTGATTTTCAACTATTTCAAAAATCAAATCTCTTGAACCTTATTTTTTACATGCATGACCAATGGATTATCTATGTTAGAAATTGGGGAACACAAATTTTTTTATCTGATCCTTCTGATTGGGTCATGAATGTTTTCTCTTTCCTTTTTTATTTCAACCAAGCTTTGGTATGTTCAATTACAACTTTAGTTGTTTGAATAACATCATATTCTTCATCTTGGGCCCAATCAATGGTAAGCAAAGCCATTTCATTTAGGTTTAGGTAATCTGGTTAAACAACATTTGAACCATCATCATGTACCCCATTTATATCCTTCTTCAACTAAAAAGAGATGACCTGGGACAATAATAACTTGGAGTGATCTCTTCCACTTACCTCTCTTTCATTAAGGAAATCTTCCCAATAGTCCTCAAGGTGTGGGGACAATGTAAATTGACCTTTTAGTTCTAATGCCTTTCTTGTAAATCCCTTATTATCAAAACCCCTTCTTTCCTAGTAGAACCTGAAATCAAGACTACATAAGTCAAAGCCAATGTTGGTGGCATCCTCCATTGTTCTACAAGAGAGTTTATCAAGATTAATGGGAAAAATGTTTTCCTGCTTATACTTAGGGAGGAATCTCTTGACCATAACAACAAATTGTCTATGAACTTTAGCTAACACAAAACAATCCATAGTAAACCTAGGCGATCTAATAGGTTCCTCTTCAAAACCTCCCACCCTAATATAAGTGAACCTAGGAAATTGGACGTAAACACTTCCATATGTTTGAATTGGTTGTTGAGGTTCAAATGAGATTCTCTATTTGGGTACACCGACTAGTTCAAAACACATTCTTCCCATAAATATGTCATGAACCCTTTTGTAATCTACAATAATTTATTTTTTCTGCAACAAGGGATAGTATGTGATGCCCTGCCAATGAACCCAAAAGCAATTAACCTAGAGCTTCACTAAGTTTTCCAAAGATTAATTTTTAAAAATATTAAAATAATAAGAGATAATATAATAGAAGCAATAACTCACATACATACAAACTATAAGTTTTATTAATATTAAATCTAATACATAACACATCCACAACATAGAATAACCACAAGTATGAATCTAATTAAATAATATACACACTACTACATTTGGGCCTAAATTGTGACAACAGGTCGTCGCAATTGCAATGGCGATAGCGATGGCCACCTATCGCCTAAGCAACAATACCATAAATTGGCTCCCGTTAGATGGGCATCAGACTTTTACTATCGCAAATTGCAACATCAAGTGCATCCATCACAATTGCGATGAATAAAGTTGTCGTAACTTGGAAGAAGGAAAGGGCAAGAGTTCATCTTCACATCATCACAATTGCGACAGTAAACTATCACAAAGATTATGCCTTAGGCCTTCACTCTACGGTCCCAATTACAATGGTTGTGTGGCAATGGTGTTGTGGGAGCAGTGACTATCCATCAGAACTATTTATCGCAATTGCGATGGGTATGTGACAACAATGTTATAGGAGCGACGACTGTCCATCCCAATTGCAACAGCATGCTAAATTACTATAATAATAATAAAAATGTCGGAAAAAATTGAATAAGTATTCCCAAATTCCCCACAAGGACATCACAAAGAGGCTCAAAGTCAGCTATGATGCTCTAGGGAAGCAAGAGAAGGAGATGTTCTTGGATGCAACATGTTTCTTCATTGGAGAAAGAAGAAGTGTGGCCATTGGAGCATGGGACAATAAGTTTTATGGAACACTTGGTTGGGGAACACTTTTCAATATATGTCTTGTTGAGGAGGACGAAGATGATTAGATAAGAATGCATGATCGCTCGAGGGACATGGGGAGGGAAATTGCAAATCGACAACCACTATACCGCCTTTGGACTCCAAAGTAGGTTATCGAGGTGAAGTTAATGCCTTCTTGTATGGATTTATTAGTCATGGCATGATTCTACCTTTGGTCTTGAGATATTCCTCCTCAATAGGTAAAGTCAATGCCTTCTTTTTATGGCTTTAATAATCATGGATAGGGCACCCAACTTCTCCAGTTATAATGAGCTCTAAAATATTTCTTATGTTTACTTTGATAATTCAGGAAGTAATATGAGTTTCAGGAATAACAATAGATTCAAATAGTTAGTTGTCATGCAATCATAGGTTTATGTTGAGCTTCACTTGGTTTCGAGAATAGTTTAGTATTCTCTACTAACCAAGGCCAACCACATGAAGGTGGAAACTTTTTTGGCCACCCCTCAACATTTAAATTCCCCATTAACATCTAAAATTCATTTATTCATTCCATTAATAAATTCCCCGTTAACATCGTACCATTGATTTCATAAACTTGAGAATGCCACTCTAAATCAAGAATGCACCTGCAACTACGTTTTATATGTATGGACAATATGTGAAGCTAAAAAACCCACCATGTTTACATTTATTTAATAGGTCTATGTAAAGCTCTAATAAAAATGCAAACCTGTTGGGCTTTTTTAGCTCCACCTAATGTCGTATGAATATGAATTGAGATTGCATATTGAACTATGGCGCCCTTTTGCATTGCCTGAAACCAAGAGATTTACACAGTTAGTTGTCATAGAATCATAGGTTACTGTTGAGCTTAACTTGGTTTTGAGAATAGTTTAATATTCTCTACTAATCAAGGCCAACCACATGAAGGTGGAAGCTCATTTGCCCCCCCCCCCTTCCCAACATCTAAATTCCCTATTAACATCTAAAATCTTTAAGAGAGGATCAATCTTTAGAGTACCTCAAATGTCCTCATCACCTCCTACTACTCTTAGGGGAAGTCCATCTTCATTACTCATGAACAATTCATCACAATTCTTTAGTGATTCTTGTACATCTAACATGGGTACATCCAGGAAATTCCTCATCGTGTCCTACATCAAATGAATCCAATATTACAGAATGCCCCCTAATATATAATAGTTCAAGTGAAATAAACACATGAAAAATGTGAGAGAAAAGAAGGAATCTACTTACCAATAGGCATTGCCATCACATCTATGGCCATGCTATGTGTTGAGTAAGTTTTCTTATTTTTTTGTTATGCCAAGATCTCTCTGTTTATATACATACATACATAGACACACACACATGTGTGCATATATATATACACATATATATACATATACATATGTATATACATATATACATACATACATATACGAAGATCATAAGGGCACGACAACAAGATGCAAAGATCACAAGGGCACAACAAAAAAATGTGGAGATCACAAGGGCACATACATACATATAGATACATATATACATACAAAGAGATATATATACATACATATGTACATGTATGTAGGTATGTATACAGAGAAATATTTTTTAAGGTGCTAAGTGACTTACATCAAGATCCTACACACAAATAATGCAAACCAAGAAAAATGGGTAGAGTTTGCAAGAGCTAGGTTGATTATAAATTCCTATAGAGCTATCATCAGATTAGGTATAATAAAACAATTGAGATGCAGAGATCACAAGGGCATGACAAGGAGATGTAGAGAAAAAAAGGGCATGATAATGAAATGCATCAATCACAAGGGCATGCCAACGAAATACTACATCTCCATTGATCTCCACAATCCACAAGATCTCTCTGTATGTATACACACATACATATATAGGCACACATAAATGTGTGTATGTATATATACATATACATATGTATATACATGTATGTATGCATGTATGTATGTATATACACTGAATTTTTTTTTAAGGTGCTTATTACATCTTAGCACAATAGAAAAAATTGATACAATTTCATACATATTCCAAAATCTAAATAATAAAACAATACAACTCACTCAACCCTTGCTAAGTGGTTTACCTCAAAATCCTACACACAAATAATGCATAGTTAATGGGCAATGTGTGTGTGTGTGTGTGTGTGTGTGTGTGTAATGTATGTATGTAGGGGAAATATAATACCCATTAAAAATGACATTAACTTTGCCCATTTTTCCTGGTCTATATATATATATATATATATATATATATATATATATATATATATATATATGTATGTATGTATGTATGTATGTATGTATGTATGTATGTATGTATGTATGTATGTATGTATGTATGTATGTATGTATGTATGTATGTATGTATGTATGTATGTATGTATGTATGTATGTATGTATGTATGTATGTATGTATGTACGTACGTACGTACATACATATACACATACATACATACATCTACATTCTTTGCATGGTTTAAAGGTAATGTCATTGTGGCAGAGACTTTTGCAAGGGAATCAGCCTTGTGATTATGGTATTTACATAGAAGCAGAACTTGCTTCTTCAACTCCTTACACTCAAATCTTCACTAAAGTTTTTCTTCTAGCAGTGAGAATAGCTACTTCAAATTCTTGGGAGGCAAGGGACCTTAAACCTATGCTACATTTTTTGGAGACATGGGAGAAGTTACTACCAACTTTAGTACTTCATAACATTTTGGATCATATAGTGATGCCCAAATTAATAGCAGCAGTAGATACTTGGCATCCTCACAAGGAGACTGTGTCAATACATGCATGGTTACATCCTTGGCTTCCATTGTTGGGGTAGCATATAGAGTCTTTATATCCAACCATTCGTTATAAATTGGGGAATGCACTTCATGCCTGGCATGCAAGTGATGCATCCACATATGCAATTTTATCAGCTTGGAAAACTATATTTGATCATTGGCTTTGTTTAAGTCCTGACTGTAAAGAAGTAACAAAGTGGTTTTTAGGGTGGAAAGGACTAATTTTCCCTAAGCTTCTTGCTAATGTGATGAAGGGTGCTCCCATTAATACCATAAACCATAATAAAAACAAAGAAACAACAACAAATGTGAGAACAAAATATGGACTTCTTATTTGTGCCACAAATATGGAATTACAAAATTCACAAGAACAATATGCTAACCCACATGTCTTCCTTCATTACAGTAATTTGCAAGACTAAGCTTTGAACTACCACCCAAAGTTGTCCTAGACAATGTTTGGGCCTTTTCCTAAATAAGCAATTTTATGTCGCTCGGGAAGGTTCTAGATGCTCAAACTTAATACCATGGGCTGACAGATCCTAACAATACACATAGAGTCAGCTAAATACATCTTTGACAAATTATTTTAGAATTTTTGGTAACCCAACTTCGAAAGGCCATAAATCTCAAACCATTGTTCTGATTAGCTATTATAACCACTTTTCGAAAATGCTAGCTCCTAATCTATAGGCTCAAAATGGCGCAAGCACCTTTATGTCGAGTTTCCAGACCTCATCTGGGAACTCTAAGGCCTCCAACAATGAGCTTGAAGATTTTCCTACAAATTTTTCCACCAAAAATCCACAATAACCTCTCTAATACTTAAGTTGGAGCAATGAGATTTTTATGCTAAGCTTATAACTCTAAAATGAACCTTCATGTAGAAAATGAGAATATTCCAAGCCCGTATGAAAAACTTACTAAAAATAGCAAGTTCCCATAAATATTAACCACCCTATCTACTAGTCCTTATTAAAATAGAAAAGATTGAAAATAAAATATTTTTGGGTGATGCAAGATTTCTCTTACACCCAAGATGCTCCTACATCAGACATCTAGGGTAATTTGAGAAGTGACCTCGTCATGTGTCAGGGGTTCAAAGGAAAACCAAGATGGTTAACCTCCTCCCTTGCTAGCCATGATGAATTCTTTGGTAGCCTCCCTTTCCATTTGACCAAATATTCCTCATAAGTTATGTTCCTTGTACTTTTTCCAACACAATTGTCCAATATCTCCTCAATCTCCTTTGTAGCCGAACTAGTTTCTAGAATACTCCACTACGCTTTTGCAACTTCATCTCCATCACCTCCTTCATAATACTCTATAAAATCTAAAATATTAAATACTGGTGAAATATTCAATTCAGCAGGCAACTCCACTTCATAAAAATTTCTAGAATCATGCCTTTCACTATCTTGCACAGTCCAAGCTTCTTCATCTTCATCTTATTATATGTACCTATTAGAAATTGCCCCTTTCTCAAATGAACCATGACTTCTCTCCAATTTGAAATTCCTTATACCTCCTTTTCACATATGCCTTAGCCTTGTACTATGTATTCATCTTTATGATGTGCTTCCTCACCTCTTCATGGATGTTCTTCAAATGTTCAACAAAATCTTCTGCTTCAGCACTACTTATCTCTCCTTCATCTAAGTGTCACAATTTAGAAGCATTTCTAGGACTAATCCCATATACAATCTGGAATGGCGATTTTCCAGTACTCCTATTGACAAAATTATTATGTGCATAAAATCATATCTCATCCTTATGGCTTGTCTCCAACCAAACATCTCAGCAAATTTCCCAAACTCCTATTCACAATTTTTGTTTGCCCATCTGTTTTTGGATGGTGTGATGAACTGAACTTCAACTATGTCTTCAATTTCTTCCATAATGTACACTAGAAATACCCAACAAATTTGGTATCTCGGTCTGAAACTATACTCTTTGGCAAACCATGTAGTCTCACCACTTCTCTAAAAAACAACTCTACCGCATGAACATCACAACTAGTCTTCTTGCAAGGAATAAAATGTGCCATCTTTGAAAACCTGTTGACCACCACAAAATTAGAATCATCCCCTCATTGTATCCTTTATAATCCAAGAATAAAATCGATACTGACATCCTCCCATGATTTCTTTGGTACAGGTAATGGTTGATACAACCCCCTATTCTACTTCACTCCTTTCGCCATCTAACATACTCTGCAACTCTATACAAACTTCATTACATCTTGCTACAACTGTGGCCAGTAATAATTCTCAACAACCAAAGCAATGGTATTATCCCAGCCAAAATGTCCAATCAATCCTCCACTATGCTTCTCCTTGATGAGATTCTCTCTCATTGAACTTCTTGGAATGCACAATTGGCTTCCTTTGAACAACATACTATCTTGGATCATGAAATCCAACCACTTTATCTTGTCAAGTGTAACACGTTATGTACAAGCCTTCACTTTACCAAAATTAAGATCATCTGGATACAAAGTACTGAGTTCCTTGAACCCAACCACCTCTATCTATATTTTTGTCACCAAAAGTTGTCTTCTACTAAGAGCATCTACAACTTTGTTATACTTCCCACTCCTGTGTTTCAAAATAAATGTATAACTCTACAAAAACTCAACCCACTTCAAATGCCTTTGGTTTAATTTTCCTTGAGTATTCAAATATTACAAAGCTTGATTATCAGTATACAAAATAAACTCCTTAGGAAGAAGATAGTGTCTCCACTTCTTCAATGCTTGAACTATAGCATAAAATTCCTGATCATAAACAAAATATTTTTCTTTTTTCATCATTCAATTTCTCACTAAAATAAGCAACAAGTCTATCTTCTTGGCTCAAAACAACTCCTATTGTAGTACCACTAACATCACAATCTACTTGAAACACCTTGTTAAAATCAAGAAGTGCTAAAACAAGTTGCTTAGTAACTTTATGTTTCAATAGATTAAAACTCTTATCTGCTCCTACAGTTCACTTAAATTCTTTCATATCCCCTCTTATTATTTCAATCAAGGGTCCACAAATACTATTAAAAACTCTTATGAACTTTCTGTAAAAACTAACTAGTTCACAAAAAGATCTTACCTCTATCGCACTCCTTAGAGTAGGCCATTCAAGGATAGCCTTCATTTTCATCGAGTCCATTTTCAGACCTTTTATTAAGACTACAAATCCTAGGTACAACAACTCATTTACAAAACTACACTTCTTCAAGTTTATCAACAACTTTTCTTCCCTCAACTTATCAAACACCTTGTGAATATGGATCAAATGCTCATCTAATGTCTTACTAAAGATCAAAATATCTACTAGGTAAACAATGACAAACTTACCCATAAATTCCTTCAGTACCTCATTCATGAGCCACATGAAAGTGTTTGGTGCATTGGTTGGCCCAAAAGGCATGACTAATCACTCGTACAATCCTTCTTTTGTCTTGAAAGTAGTCTTCCACTCATCACCTTCTCTAATATGAATCTGATGGCACCCACTCTTCAAATCTATCTTTGTGAAATACTCAACTCCACTCAAACAGTCCATAATATCATCCATCTTTGGCAATGGAAATTTGTACTTGATTGTGATCTTGTTGGTAGCATGAGAATCTTTGCACATCCTCCATTCTCCATTCTTCTTTGGTGCTATGAAATGTCCCTTTTCTGATTTTACATGATATTTCAAGCCTCTAATAAAATCTTTAAGATCAAACAACCAATCTTTCAAAGATCCACCAATTTCTCAATAAACCCCAAATCGGGTATGCCGGAAATAGTGCCAAAAACTTCATAGCTTCACATATTATTAGTAAATCTGAAAAACCACAAATCTGCACTGTTCAGCACAAAGGCAAACTCTGCATGAGCATGCACATGGAATGGCTTCAAACTCCTGTCCTTAGCCTTCCTGAAAACTTGCAAACTCCCGTTCTTAGGTCTCCTTCTCCACAGGTTTGGTAGCCTCTGAAGAATAACAAAGAAATGAGCAAAAATCAAGTTCTGGAATCAGCCCAAAATGCCTCCAAACCCCTTAAAAGAGGGCATAACCCTAACTCACATCCAAGAGGGGTTAATAAAACATATTTTAATAATAATTTTCATTTATTAGTCCATTAGCTTCCAAAGATTATCCCCTTTTTCTGAAACTTCACCTTTTTGGGCCTACCTACCTTAGAAAAGATTATTATTTTTAATTATTTGAAAAGGGGACATGACAAGTCCTCCCCTTCCAAATATTGCTTGTCCTCAAGCAATGGCTAAACAATAAACCAATCAATCCACCTGAATCCCAAATGTAGTCATGAACTATATTATTGTCAATTAACACAGGCTCCTACAATATCCTCTGCAATATAACCAAGAGGAATCCATAATCAAACTGACAATTACTGCTCAACCAAACTCTAAAGTCACAACTTCCACAGTCAAAAACCCATGAGACACAAACTCTTAGAACATCAAAACCCAAGTAAAGTGGACAAATCAAACTACCAACATAGTAAATACCATCAACGCATTCCATTGGCCTATAAGGAATGTACAATCCAACTCTGCAACAATGGTGAATGCTCCCGAATGAAACTATACCAGGTATGGAGAATCCACACACTATACAACTCCTGCTATCAACACAACTTTGTAGATCACCGACCACTGTCTCATAACCATAACTTCCATGCATCCCTGATGGTGAAAAGCCATCACAAGATAAATAGCAAGAATTGGAACCCAAACCAAATTTGTCTGCCATCAACTCCTCAACACAAGGATCAAATGCTAACTGATGTACATACCTTGCAATATAATGTTGATAAAAAAAACCAACCTTAGTCAACAGCTCACCATGAACAAGTGATACAACCCACTGTGACTGATCACTAGCTAAGTCAAGAGATGTCATAGCCAAAGGAGTAGAATCAATAACAACACCCGCTGAAGCATCACTCCGAAACTCCTGCTCTAAGTCATGTATTATCAAGCTGTCAACTGCAGAACCTATCGCCATGTCGTGCCCATCACAACTCTCATCCTGAGGCGTTAAACTATCCCATAACTGATGATAAGCACTAGGAACCAAAGTAAATCTCTATATCATCATCTCATCAACATGGTCATCAAAGGTAAATTGATGAGCATACCTCACAATGTAATGCTGATAGAATGCGCCAATCTCAGTCAATGGCTTAGACTGCAATCCAGATGTAACTAACTGCAATCGATCACTAACCAAGTTGGAACTGACTACTACCTCTAAAGACATCGCCAAGGGAGTAGTATTACTAGCAGGAACCATGCCAACTATTGGCTCACCAACATCACACATGGTCTTTGATACAACATCTCTAGTCTTCGTGCCATTAGTGCTAGAGGTCACCACCATGTCAGGCATACCACAACAATCTACTGCAGCACCCAACTCAACTGGACCTGACTCTAGTGGGGATGAACCCAATATGCCAATGTTAGTATCAAGGATGGATGCATCCCCATCTCCACTATCTTTGACAATCTCGACCATGGACATCCTCAGATCATCAGACACCACAGCTTGTGACTGTACAGAATCTAGTAAAGACTGTAGTTGCTCTAACTCCATGGTCACCTTAGCCAAATGAAACTGTGACTCCTTGAAAGCCAACTGTGTACTCTCAAGAATCTCAGAAGTCACCTCAAGCTGCTCAGTAAGCTCACTCACCTCATCTTCCTTGGCCAACAATGCATCATATGCTGTACTGCCCCACTCCATAAGATAATCTCTGTCAGCTACCAACTGCATATAATCCTGTCTCGAAATTTGGATAGCCTCCCATAAAGAGTGGAACTCTGTCAAGGAAAGATAACTGCCTCCCTGCTCATCACTAGTAGGAGAACCCCATCCATAAACTGCTAACTATTGACGAGCAGCATCGAAATGTTGGCAAGTGATAGCAATGTCTCGCTCACTAACTCTCAACTGATTAGACACATGATGGCACTGGCTTGACTGTCTCCTACAAACCTCCTCTGATGCACTGTCTAAAGGAGTATCCTCAAAGTTACTAGTCTCTAGATTATTACCATCCATATCCTGTGAATCAACTCTAAAGCTCATATCAACAAACGAAGTATCAAAAACTGTAGCACTGTTGTCCAACTCCTTTGTACCCAAGGAAACTAAGTCTTCAAAAATGCCCACTGCATCCTCCTAGATGTCATCAATGCCAATATGATCCTGGGACTCATCTGTACACACAGCGAAATATGAAAGATCGTCAACACATTCCAGCAAGTATGGTCGACTGGATATATGAACAAAGCCCAACACCGGTGTATAAAAATTAATACCAACATTGGACAAGCTGCTAGCACAAGAAAAGACAACACCGTTCAATCTACTAATCAAATCCATGATAGCACCCAAACAAACACTGCTACCAAAAAGTGTTAAAGATCTCCAGTCAACTGAATCCCAAATGCCACTATAACAATCTCGAGTCCATATCTGTAAACTAGAATCAGCTGGTAACTCAAGCAAAATCCTCACTTGAGTAATATGACCAATACCAACTAACTCCACATACTTTTCATGATGAGATAATGAAGTCACAATACTGTCTTTGTTTACTTTCAGCCGGTTGGACAAATTGTGTAAAGTACTACCAGCCTCAACCTCATGTGACGAAGCATCTAACTGTGCCTAGTACTCTTTCTCAAAAAAGTCATGAATACTCAATGTTTGCTCATATCTACCAGGTATCTCACCATCATGCACAACAACATCCTCATAATCATCATCTGAACCCACTACGTTGTAGTCACTACCTGTTGTAACTATACCATCCTGAATACTTGTGATATCACCCTTTAACGACCTGTATACAATTGTCTCAATTTGAGTATCAAGTTGACCATTACTATCAATCTGCATAATATCCTTTCTCACTACCTCCTGTGATGGAGTAGAATCTAAGACCTCTGCCTGGCTATAAGCTAGTTTCTCAAACTCCTCATGCAAGTTCTTGGTAATTGTGTCATCTGCCCTGTGAGAAAATTTGCCAAATAGAAATCTAGTCAACTTATCCACCTTAGCTGGGTCGGATAACATGTCATTCATTATACGATGGTGCTCAACCAACTGTTCAGACATGTCATGGCTTATTTTCCTAGGTTTATCTCGAATGTCTAAATAACCATCCTTTCTACTGTTTTGACTCTGGATATCAATTGTCCAAGATCGTGTCCTCTGAGACTCTGTACTATACCTGTCCATTCTGGATAAAGTAGAGTGTAACCCCAATAGGTTATAACTTCTTCAAACACCAAGAACTAACATGCAATTGATTAGAAGTAGCATGCAACCATAGATTTTGACATGTAGCTGATTAGAAGCAACATGCAACCACCAAATTCACCAAGAACTAACATGCAAATGATTAGAAGTAGCATGCAACTATAGATTTTGACATGCAACTAATTAGAAGCAACATGCAAACACCAAATTCACCAAGAACTAACATGCAAATGATTAGAAGTAGCATGCAACCATAAATTTTGACATGCAAGATTTGGGCAGTTGTCAAAACTGACATCCAAACTTCTACAAACCCTCAGGCTGGCAAGATCATAGCTCTGATACCACTGAAATGTCCCTTTTCTAATTTTACATGATATTTCAAGCCTCTAATCAGATCTTTAAGATCAAACAACCAATCTTTCAAAGATCCACCAATTTCTCAATAAACCCCAAATCGGGTATGCCAGAAATAGTGCAAAAACTTCAGAGCTTCACATATTATTAGTAAATTTGAAAAACCACAAATCTGCACTGTTCAGCACAAAGGAAAACTCTGCATGAGCATGCACATGGAATGGCTTCAAACTCCCATCCTTAGCCTTCTTGGAAACCTGCAAACTCCCGTTCTTGGGTCTCCTTCTCCACAGGTTTGGCAGCCTCTGAAGAATAACAAAGAAATGAGCAAAAATCAAGTTCTGGAATCAGCCCAAAATGCCTCCAAACCCCTTAAAAGAGGGCATAACCCTAACTCACATCCAAGAGGGGTTAATAAAACATATTTTAATAATAATTTTCATTTATTAGTCTATTAGCTTCCAAAGATTATCCCCTTTTTCCGAAACTTCACCTTTTTGGGCCTGCTTGCCTTAGAAAAGATTATTATTTTTAATTATTTGAAAAGGGGACATGACATGCTAATATGACTAGTACAACACATGGACTCAGACTCTCTTGAATCAACCCCTTCTGCAATAACTCATGAACTTGTCTATTTAACTCTTCACTTTCTATTGGTGTTAATTTGTGTGCTACCTTGTTTGGCAAACTAGCTCTTAGAACCAAATCCATCTAGTGATTGATCTTCCTCATTAGGGGCAATCTATCAAGTACATTATCTGATATAATATCAAAAACCTCTCCCAACATATCTGCAACTTTTGCAGGTACCTCCACTACTTCTTCTTTACTATCTTTTGGAATTATAGAAAAACCCATATGCTCATGCTTCATACCTTTGACAAACTCTTTTCCATCAACAAAACATATTCTGGTAGCACTACATACATTTTCTTCTTTATCCTTCAACGACTTCAACTTATGTTTCACTTCATCCTTGGTCAGAGTGTAGGTATTTGCTCACCCATAGTGTATAACATGCCTTTCAAACTGCTACAGTCTACCCAAAAACATATGACATATGTCCATAGGTATGATATCACATAGTACCTCATCCTGGTAGCTTCCAATCTTGAACTTCATGGAGCATTACTCATTGACCACGACCTTGTGATCATCTTACACCCAAGCAATATGGTATGGGCATGGGTGTTTCTATCTCTTCAGCTTCAACTTTGTGACCATCGTTTCTAACACTAGATTGTTAGTGCTTCCACCATTAATGATCACATCACAACACTTATCTTCACATCTGCACGTTGTGTGAAACAAACTCCTTCTTTGATCAAGTTCATTCTCACCACTTAGTAGGACTCTTCTATTAAATAGGACTTCCCCTCTTTCAACATCTTCAGAACATTGTGATTTGACATCTTCATCAACATGTGCAACTTTGGCATGGTCTTCTATCCTTCAATCTATCCTCCCTTGGCATTGGGAACATTCAAATGCTCTATGGCCTTCTTCTTCATAGTGAAAACATTCCCCATGGAAGCCTCCTCTTCTAGATCCTTGTCCTCTGCCTCTTCCTCTCTAATCTCTATTATTCTAATCATGGAAATGATTAGAATTATTTCCCTTCTAGTTTTGATTGCTACACTTTCAGCCTCATCCTTACTCTTCTAATTATTGTTATGGCCTCCATAAGATTGTATGCTAGATCTTCCATTGCAACCTCTTCCACTATTCTTATTGTCAAACTTCTTGCTCAATTTCTCCTCAACCCTTATGGCAAACTGGTATGCCTCTTCAATACTGTTCATTCAAACCAAACTTAGCTCGTCCTGAATACTTGGCCTTAACCCATTAAGATAATGAGCCACTTTCTTCTTATCAGCTTTTGCATGGCCAGTTATGATGAGAACTTGGTAGAACTCTTTGGTATACTCTTGAACATATTTTCCTACTTGCTTCAACCCTTGCATTATCTTCAACAGATCAAGCTCATAATCCACGGGAATGAATTTTCGCTTCAGTTTAGCTATCATCCGACCCCATCTAGTGAATTTGTCCTTTCCCTTTCTATTTCACTCCAACTGAACCTCCTACCACTAGATGATGCAGATGCATCTTGGGTTGCACTTCTATCCTGCATGTTTTCAGTTTCTATTTTGTTGTTGAAACTAGGTTGATCTACTGAAACAACATTTTATAGTTTTTGGGTGCTTGTTGTAGACTATGTAACTAATTTTTCATAATAAATGAAGGGCTACACACTTCAAGGATTCAAGAGGGCCTAGAGTACTATCTATGTTCCAAAGTGCAAGTCCTAACTCCTTATAGTTTGAGAGATATGGCAATTCTCCTTAAACATCGATTTCTAGTAGTTCTGTGCAATAGTTTCCTAGGCCTAACTTTCAGAATGGATGCACACTTTTCCTTAATGTATTAGACCTTGCACACTTGAGGGATTGTAGAGGACCTAGATATCTACCATCAGTTCAAAGCACAAGTTCTAACTCAGTTGGAGCTAGGAGATATCATGATTTTGCCTGGACATCAATTTCAGGATAGTTAATTGCTAATGCAGGCCGACTTGTGTATTTAATTTTGGTTTATTTTCATTTAATATTTGTTGAGAGCCAACTTGTGGCTTCTCCATGTTTTAGAATGACTTGTAATCCATTTTGGCTAGTATGAATAGAGTGTTTAGGCTTAGAGCTAAGTAGTTTTAAGGCAATTTTTGAAGAGGATTGTAGAGTAGAACTGGAAATTGCAAATTTGTTGTTGGATCTTTGAATGTGAATGTATTTGTATTTGGCCATAACCCAGAAGGGGTTATAGCTGGGCATGTATGAAGATATTTTGATGAATCATTAAAAATATTTCACTCTTCTTCCTCCTATGGTTGTTTTTCTTTATGTTTGCTTCTGTTGTGTTAACTCTTGCAGGGTGGTTCTAAGAGCTGGGTGTGCCTTTAGCCCTATTTTTCCCCATCCTTCCTTGCATCACTAGATCTTTGCATGTCCTTTCAATTTCACCTTTCCAAACTTGACCCTATCAGGATCCTCAATATCTTCATACTCAAAGTACTTCTCTAGTTCATTGATCCAATCAATCAGCTCCTTTGGGTTAGGATTTCTCAAAAATGTGGGAACCTCAAACTTAGGTATTTTTCCAATCTTGGAGATGGCCTTAAAAAGCCTCTCTTCCTTTGGGTTTAGAATTTCCTCCGCTTCAACATTTTCTTCTACTTCGTCCTCATCCTCAATTTCATCTCTTAAAGAAAGATTCATTCTTCTATGCATTTGTTCTTCCAATGCTTACATTTGTCTTTGGAGGGCTCTAAAACCCTCAGGGGTAACACCTACAACTCTTCCACCACGCTCTCTTTATGGAGGCATTTTCGCGCTTATGTTGAAACCCTTGTGCAAACTACCTCACAATCGACGATCTATCTATATGCTCAACCCAAACCATGGTCCTAGTGTGAACTACTTCACACTCAGTGATCTGTCCACACACATAAGAACTTGGCTTTGATACCACTTGATGAAGGGTGCTCCCCTTAATACCATAAACCATAACAGAAACAAAGAAACAACAACAAATGTGAGAACAAAATATGGACTTTTTATTTGTGCTACAAATGTGGAATTACAAAATTCACAAGAACAATATGCTAACCCACATGGGTGCCTTCATTACAATAATTTGCAAGACTATGTAACGAACTACCACCTAGAGCTGGCCTAGGCAATGTTTGGGCCTTTCTTAAGTAGGCAATTTTATGCCACACGAGAAGGTTCTAGATGCACAAACTTAATACCCAAGGTCGATAGACCCTAACAATACACGTAGAGTCAGCTAAATACATCTTTGACAAATTATTTTAGATATTTTGATAGCCCAACTTCAGAAGGTCATAACTCTCGAATCATTGCTCTAATTAACTATTATAACCACTTTTTAAAAAAACACTTGATCTTGATCTACAAGCTCAAAATGGTGCAAGCACCCTTCCATCGAGTTTCCAGACCTCATCCAAGCACTCTAAGGCCTCCAACGATAAGCCTAAAGATTTTTCTATTTTCCCTCGAAAATATGCAATAACCTCTCTATACTTAAGTTGGAGCAATGAGATTTTTATGGTAAGCTTATAACTCTAAAATGAACCTTCATGTAGAAAATGAGAACATTTTGATCTTGTGTGACAAACTTACTAAAAGTAGCAGGTTCCCATAAATAGTAACTACCTTATCTACCAGTCCTTATTAAAATACAAAAGATTGAAAAGAAAAATATTTTTGGGTGATGCAAGATTGCTCTTACACCCAAGATGCTCTTTCATCATAATGAGAGGATAAGAAGTCAGCTAAATGTAGTCCTTGAAATGATAAATCAAGTTGTAGGGGGCATGACTGTGGAACAACCTTGGGCTAGAGAGAATGTAAGCTATCTTAGGGTGATGGAGTAGTTCCAATTTGAGGCACTTCAGCAACAACAACATATGCTCAATAGCAAGCCTCAACTTCCATGGGCAATGGGATTCACCTAAATAATTCCATGGGTGAACCTTAGTTGAGTTTGAATGAAGTGATTGAAATATATGCACAAGAACATGGCATCCAATTTTTCCCTAAAGTGGGATGCACACATGATGGTATTCAAGTTTATGCCTTTGGAACTCTCAGTATCTATCTAGATTTTGTAAAACAACAAGTGCTTGCATAATCTTAAGATAGATGGGTGATTGCATCATAAAAGAATCTAGTTGAGATGCACTCTAATCGAACTAGAGGAAATCATTGATAAACCAAACATATAATGGAGAGGAAACTTGAATGCTAAAATGTTGAAATGAAATCTATCAAGGATCAAACACTTATGCCAGAGTTACAACACAATATGAAGTTGATTTTAGATATAATCAATCAATAAATAAAACACAATATAAATCATTCCCCATTTATTTTGATTGTGGAGAGTTGCACACAAAAGAGGGTGGAGAGCTCTGAGTGTTGGTTGAGAGCTCTGAGCTCTAAACATTGGTGGAGATTTCATTGTCATTCCCTTGTGATCACTACATTTTGTTATTGTGCCCTTATGATCTCTACATTTCATTGTCATTCTCTTGGAGGAGATTAGCGGAGATCTAGGATTTCATTTTTGTGCCCTTGTGATTGTTGCATTTCATTATCATGCCCCTACGATCTCTGCATTTTATTGTCATGCCCTTGTGATCTCCATGCCCTTGCTCTACGATTTTGTTGTTGTGTCATGCCCTTCTGATCTTTGTGCCCTTGCTCTATGATTTTCTTCAAGGGGAGATAAAAATGTGAGATGAGATTTGAACAAAATTATTGTGATGCTGTTTTGCATACAACTTATATGGATTTGTATCTAATGATCATAGGCCAAAGGTATTCATGTGTGTCATACACTTTTCATGAAAAAACCTCTAGTTACAAAAGTTGCTTCTACCACTAGAGCAAGTATTCACCCTTGAGTGAGTAATTCTACACCATCTATAAAAGCCCTTTACTGTTTTGGGACATGGAGCAGATTCTATGTTAGTAAAATTCAGGTTTGCAATTATTTGCATTTTTTTTTTCAAAGATATGAACAATTATTGATTATAATTTCTTGCATTTGTTTCTAGATATTATCCGTTATCATTTCCTTCCTCTAGACATTATTTTCATCTTTAGTTTCACAAATCTATCCATAAAAGAGGTAAATGGAGAAAGAGGGAAAACCTCATGGGAAAAACCCTCCTCCAAAAAGAGGTAAAAAACAACATGCTAAAAAAAACATGAAGTGAAGGAAGGAAGGCCTCAACCAATCCCCCCAAGGACAACTTTCATAACACCGAGCATAGATTGTAGTTGAAGATAGCATGGCGATGCAAAAGGTTTAGTGAAGATGTTTGCAACTTGGCCAGGGATAGGAATGTATTCCAATGCAATAACACCATCCTGGATCAACTAACGGATGAAATGCATATGCAAATCAATGTGCTTGGTATGTTGATGTTCCACCGAGTTGCAAGAAATGTGTTTGGCACTCTGATTATCGCACCAAAAAATAGTGGGACGATCGGGAGGAAAGCTAAACTCAGTCATCAAATGACGAAGCCATAAAGCCTCTTGACTAGCAAGAACTACAGCCCTGTACTCAACCTCTATAGATGAAAGTGCTCGAGCATGCTACTTTTTGCATGACCATGTGATAGGACTAGAGCCAAGACAGAACACAAAGCCAGAAGTAGACTTTCGATCATCGACATCACCGACCCAATCTAAGTCAATGTAGCCAACAATGTGTGGAGTCCCCATAGTATAGTGAATGCCATACATGAGTGTGCCCTGAATATAATGTAGAATATGCCTAGCAGCTTGCCAATGACTCTCATGAGGGTCTTGAGAAAACTGAGAGACAAGGCCAACTGCAAAGGAAAGATCAGGGCGAGTGTGTGTTAGGTACAACAAGCTGCCAACCAACTACTAATACAAAGTAGCATCCACTGAAGGTGAGGAGCAGGAGGTAGACAAAGTAACACCCGACTGAAATGGTGTAAGAGTAGCCTTACAATCAAGCATGTGAAAGCAATGAAGCATGTCAAGAGCATACTTTTACTGATACAAAAAAATCCCAGTAGGAGATTGATCAATGTGAAGACCAAGAAAGTAGTGTCACAAACCAAGATCAGTCATCTCGAATTGGTCCATCAGTGCATGCTTTACATCTTGGATCATGGATGATGAGCTACCTACAAGGATAAGATCATAACCATACAAAACAAGAATCAGAATCTCATCACCAAGACACTGTATGTACATTGTGAGATCAAAATGGTAGCGAGTGAAGCTTGTAGATAGCAGAAAGGAGTCCATCTTCTCATACCAAGCCCGAGGGGCTTGTTTGAGACCATATAATGAACAACGAAACCTAAAAACCAAGGTAGGATCCTGCAAAAAACTTGGAGGCTGCTCCATATAAATCTCTTTAGTGATATCACCCTACAGGAAGGCACTTTTCACATCCATTTGATAAATTGAACATCCCTGTGAAGCTGTGAGGGATAAGACAAGGCAAATAGAATTCATCTTGGTGACAGGGGCAAATGTCTCAGAATAATCAACACCCTCAACCTGCAAAGAACTCTTCGCAACAAGATGAGCCTTATGCTTATCAATAGAACCATCAACAACATCTTAGTACGATAAATCCACTTACATCGCACTAGCTTTCTCCTCTTGGGAAGAGGACAAAGATCTCATGTGTGATTCTTCATCAAAGAAGAATATTCCTCCTCCATTGCACTGTCCCATTCAAAATGTCATGTTGCTTCAAAAAAAGTCTGAGGATTAGCACTAATAGTGTGACTGAGAAGATTGGAGCCTGCAGTGTGAGAACGAGTGCGACGGGAAGTGGATGGGACACCAGCTAGAGATCCTACATCCTCAACTATAGCTTGAGCCCATTTAGCAATTTGGGGAGGATCCTGTGGTGGAGGTAAATGGGGATCACCATGATCATCATCCTCATCATCTATGGAACAATCTGGAAATGAAGAGGGAGTAGTGGGAGCTGAAGGAGGTGCTGGAGGTGAGGAATGAACTGTAGGAGGGCTCTCATCAAACTGGACATTTCGTCGAAACAGGACCTCTCTAGAATTCGGATCAAATAACCTATAAGCCTTTACATCCTTACAGTAGCCAACAAAAATCAGGGGTCGGCTCTTCAGTTCCATTGCTTTCCTCTGAGCATCAGGTACAAATGCATATGTTGTACTCCCAAAAACTCTGAATGATGATACATCAAGCTTGACATGGGACCAAGCCTCCTCAGGAGTCATATGTTGAAGTGCCTTGTAAGGCATCCGATTCTAAATATAGTTGGCACAATTGACTGTCGCTGCCCAAAAACATGAATCCATGGACCTTGACTAAATCATGCAATTTGCCATCTCCTGAAGGGTTCTGTTCTTCCTCTCGGCCACACCATTCTGCTGAGGAGTGTAGGGCACTGAAAACTGATGCTGAAGACCATGCTCATAATGGAAATCTTTGAAAACCTAATTCGCATACTCCCCCCCATTATCTGTGCATATGCATCAAATAGAAAGCCCAGACTGCTTCTCTACAAATGCCTTGAAAACTCGAAATGAGTCAAAGACATCAGAATTGTACTTAAGAAAGTACACCCACATGTGTCTGGAGAAGTCATCAATGAATGTAAGCACATATCAAGCACTCAAAAAAGGAGTAGGAAATGACATGAGGTCACTATGAATCAACTCCAAAGGTGCTAAAGCACGAGTGGCTCGTCCATGTGGAAAAGAATCCCTATGTTGCTTGCCAAGTGCACATCCCTGACAAACACCATCTAGAAAGGAAATTTGGGAAAGCTTAAGAACAAGTGCCTATGTGCTCATTTGCTGAAGATATCTATAATTGACATGCCCAAGATGTCCATGCCAAAGTCTACTTATTGAATCTGCATGTGCAACTAAGCATGAACCTATGTCATTAGAAGACTCGAATCCATCAAATCTATAGAGGTGAGATGCAGAGTCAACACTCCTAGTGGCCACAATCGTCTATGGATCATGCAAGTCTTGAATAACCACATCATGTGGTGAGAACTCGACTGTCTTCCCAGAGCTAGAGTGGCAAATCTGATAGATAGACAGAAGGTTCATCAAAATATTAGGAACACAAAGTACATCCTGTAGAGAGCCCCCGACCAAAGCAATAGTGCCAGAACTCAAAACTAAAAGTTGTGAAGAGTTCCCAACTGCAATTTGTGTGGTGGCACAAGGAGCAAGTGAGGTAAGTAACTTAGGAGTGTTTGTGATGTGGTGAGAAGCCTCAGAATCAAGAATCCATGAAGGCGCTAAAGTCATAGCTCGTGCAAAAAGAGCATGACCTTTCCCTGCAGGTGGAGATGAAGACCGAGGAGCTAAAATCTAATGCTCCTCCATGGCTTCCTCTAAAGCCTCCAATTGTTTTCAACACCTAGAAATTGAATGTCCATCTTTTCCACAAAAACTACAGTTCTCACTAGATTTCTTCTTGGTCTTGGAGGTAGACTCACCCGACTTTGAAGAATCTTTACCCTTAGGAGGGTTTGCTAGAGGATTAGCTGGAGGCTTAGGATCATATTTTGATGTTTCTTTCTTTGATTTTCCTTTCTTCTTTGATTTCCTCTTAGAATTTTGAGCAACCAATGCTTGGCTGGAAGAGCCAGAGGCATCCACCTGTTGGATCTTTGCCTATTCCCTAGTTAACCTGTAACAAAATATCTCGAATGTAAGCATCCTATGTCTGTCTCCAAGGCCATCCATGGTGGAGTAGAAAGTAGAAGAAAAATTTTGATATTGCCCCTTCAGCTTTGAGAGTATCAAGAATATGCACTCATCATCAGTTTTGTTCTTCCCACATCCCTATAAAACTGCACATAGGGATTTGAACTTCATCAGAAAGTCCTCAATGGTGGGAAAGTTGCTTGGTGACAAAGAAGTAAACTTTGCATCCAACTAAAGTGCCTGAAACTCATTCACCTGACCAAAAAAAGTCTAGAATTTCTACCAATAAGTCTGTGGAGTAGTCAAACCATCCAAATGAAATAGCAGACTATCTAAAATGTTGAGTCCAATCAATCCCATGGCTTCATCCATTTTTTTCCTATGCTATAGAACCTCAAAAGGTCACATAAGAATAGGCTAATTCTCATCAAGACAAGACCATAGACCTCTTGACATGAGAAGCCTAGTCATTTGTGCCTTCCAGGTGTGGTAGTTATGTGGTGTGAGACAGGTCACAGATGGATCTGTCATTGAGAGAAGAAGATAGAAGTAGAAGGGTCTTAACTGAAGTAAATTACAGAAAAGAAAGACACCCCCCCAAAAACATATAAGAATATCTCTCAAATACCACAAAAAACAACTGTGAGAAGTAAAAAACTAGGAAAGAACCTGGATTTGTTGATGTAGAATAGGAGGAAACACAAGCCTCTACTTTGATGCCAAAAAAGGGAGCTCAAATGAACTCAAAATCTAATGAAACTCGCACCATTGTCTCTATCTCTAAGTCATCTTTTCGGCACTTCTTTCGAATAAAAAAAGACCTCTGTATGCTCAAGTTATGGCCAAAAAATTGACTGCTACTCCAAAAATGCACCTTGCTAGAAAATCACAGAGACTGTCTTAAATTTGACAGTTGTACGGACATCACAAGGACATCACCAGAAAAAAATTTGGTAGTTGAGTTGTTGACGTCAAGTACCGAGATGATGACATCACACTGCCATGGAATGATGTCAGTAGTGATGATGTCACTAACAGAAAGATGATGTGGCAGTCAAAAATATGACATGATGTCTGTATGGATGCCAAAAAATGATGTCATGCATCTAAATTATGCGTTAGCAATCAGAGTGGCCACAAAGCGGCAAAGGAGCAAAATCCACCAATGACAGTGGTGCCCGAGAGGAAAACTCGGTGGTGCTGTTGTCTTAGGCAGAGCGGAGGCAGAGCTTGGGTGGCTGATTGGCGGCACACTGGCCGCTGAGGTGTCTCATCGGCAGCACCTCCCTTGTGAGTGGAGCGCTAGCTACCCCGCAGTGGCATGTGAGTGCTGCTGCGGTGGTGGCCTTTTTAAAAATAAAAATAAAAATAAATAACTACATGTTTGTACGGCCATACGACTGTAACCAAGGGGCTTAAATTTTTTCAAAAAATGCCCTGTAGCCAAAAACAAAAAGTTTTATATGAATCCTGACTGCAAACGGCCTTTTGGATCCAACGAAAGCATCTATTTGACCTCAAAGTGCTTTGAAAAATTGCTCTTCCTCCGATTTGAAGAAAAATGCACAAATAAACTAGGGTTTGTGACTCCAAATTACGGCTTCAAAAATCCTTCGAACAAGGAGTAGCAGAGAGGCTTTGATACCATATAGGAGTTGAGAATCTGACTCCAAAAATGCGGCAAGATCACCTACAGTGCAAATAGCTTGCTGAAGAGAAACCTAGGTAGCAAAGAGCTTAAGAATCGCACAAGAAAATATTTCACAATAGGAAATTAGAATTGCTATGTGAATGGTATGAATTTACAATGAATTAGAGACCAAATAAAAAGGCCTCATAGAAGCTTGTAGAACAAGCTGGAATGAGGTAGGAGATAAGGTTGACAACTAAGCACACATCCACAAGAGGTGGAAAAGATAAGTATGCTAAAGTGAACAAACTCCCGTGTTGTCAAAAACTAACCTCAACTACATGCATTAACATAAGTAAGCTTAAGTAAATAGAATAAATAATAATTAATTAATTAATTATTTACTCTAACACCTTCTACCCACCATAGGCAGGGACTAGAGCTGCATGGAGCCCTTATTCTCTAACATGCATATGGTCAAATATAGACATAAATTACATAGGCATTATTTGTTGACCTACATATGGTCTTTTATTCTACGTAGTCCTCCACATGGCCTATTACAAATATACAATCTAATTTTAAGAAAAATAATAGTCTTCAATGCATATGATTAAATAAAATAAACAAGAGTACTAGTTGTAGCTGTATAATTTTAGTATTATTGATTATGTTAAACAAAATGTTCAATAAAACAAGTATGAAGTAACATAAATGGATCATCTGCTCAATCCTATTATTACTTAATGTGAATGCATCTAATCATTACCTAGACAATATTATGCATGAGATTTTTACTCAATCACCAAGAGATAATATAATCTGTAAGTACAAATTTCTGCATACTTAGTTTGGTATGAATAGTTTTGCTTGAATGCAAGGATAATTGCTTGTGTGAATTCAAGACATGAATGATTAATTTAATTTAGCACAAGTACTATGCAAGTGTGTATGTATGCATGTAAAGTAGTTCACATAGTGAATTGATATACATACATACATGCACATATGCATACAATCATCATAATCAGTTATCCTTGAATCTGAGCAAAGCTATTATATATGAACAATATATACATGTTTAGAAGGGAAGAAAAATAAAATTTGTCATAGGTACCTCTTCTCTCCTTGAAGAAAATCATAGAGCAAGGACACGAAGATCACAAGGGCATGACATGACAACAGAATGTAGCAATCACAAGGGAACAACAACAAAATCCTAGATCTCCATTGATCTCCACCAACGTTCAGAGCCCTCCACCCTCTTTCGCATGCAACTCTCCACAATCAATCAAAACAAATGGGGAATGCTTAATGTTAATTTTTCTTCTTTTTTTGTTTATTTTATGCAATTCTCCATATGGCCTATTACAAACATATATAGTCTAATTTTAAGAAAAATATGTAAGGTCCCTCCTCGTATGTACTTATCAAATATGAATCCTCTGTTAAAATTGTTATAGGAGATTTAAATAGATATGAAGTAATGTTTTATGTTGTAAATGTCCTAATGAAATTGAGAGTAGTTGATACATCCATGTTTTAATACTCAGTGATTCGAGAACTACTACATTATCTTGACTATTTAAACATTAAAATTTCACTAACAGTGATATGAGACATTTTCACCTGATGATAAGGGTGTTGATTTTGGTACCTCGATGATTAGGTTTTATGCTTTTAGAGTTCAGTATTCCTTAATTGGTGATGTTTACGATGTTAGGTATATGCATGCCTAATGATGATTATTCTAGTATTTTAATCTGAATTAATGAATAAGTTATGTTATGTTGATTATGTGATTTATGATGATTAAATGTAAGTAGAAATGAATTAAACAGTTAATTATATGAAAGATTCATGTTTTGATTTATGTAAATATCTAGATAAGTTTTGAATATATGTATGTGATTTCTTGAGCTACTGATGTGTGCAAGATATTTTAATTGTGAGATCTAATGGAGAAATGAAACTGAACCCTATGTACCGTTTGTGGAAACTAGGGTCGAGTCTAATAAAAGATGCAAACCCCATTGTTCGTATTTTATTTGTATTGTGAGTTGAATGAATGTATCATTCTATAATCAATAAGTGTTAATGTTTTGTAACCGTGATTTTATAGTATTGCTTAACACTCATGATTTGTATATGCATTTCAGTATGACAGTTAGGATTGACCGAGTAACCTAAAGATCTAAGTTGGACTAGGTTAGTTACCATTTTTCTAATCAGTTAGTAATCGAGATTAATTACCCTAATTAGGATTAGTGATTAATTTGCTTTTTTGAGGGTTGTTAGGAAGTTCAAAATTTTCTAGCATTTTGATAGGTCCCTAATTAGTCATAGAGGCCAAAAATCATGAAATCTTATTACCTAAGGGGTATGGGTATGGGTTGGGCACATTTTCACCCCTCTAGCCCCTTTTGTTGACTTTTATGGTCACTCAAATATCTCATTTTTGCTTTATTGTGAAAATTGAATGTTTCACCATGAGTTGGATAAGTTAAACTCCACCTTGAGGTTAGCCTTATGACAAATTGAGTTAGAAGTCTCTAAAACCTCAAGCAAGTGGGGGAGTTATTGCATTTTTGAGGTGGTTGAGTTAATATCCTATTTAGAGGCAAATTCGAGAGGGAAGGAGTGTTCACCCAACCTCTAGTTTTAGAGAGCAATTCAGAATTGAAGAAGAAGGAGAAGGAAGGGAAGCTCATCTCAAATTGTTCAGTTGCCATAACCTTATTGTGAAGGTAGGAATCCCTCAAGCTCATTTTGTTCATGATGTGTTCATGCTTAAGTAGTTTTCTTGCATATGTATGTTTGTGTGTTTAATGAATATGTTTGGGAGTGATTGAAATGGGTTTTTTCTTAAATGTTTTTCCTTTGTATTTTGCTTTGATTTTTGAAGGGATTATATGGGTTGTATTGGCATTACTCACCCTCGGATAGGGAAAAAGTAACCATGTATGAGAGGAGGTCTTTAGTTGGACTTCAACAATGCAGAATCTCTCCTTAGGATGAGGAGAGGGAGAGAGTAGGGTGTTATGGGCCCCTACTAGTCAGCACAAAGCATGTTTGAGTTTTGGAATTTAAGAAATGGAAGAACAGAAGTTCTTGAGTTTATAGCCCTGAAAGGGCACCTATTATGGTGGTGTGGTCGACATCTCCTATTGGAAAAATCCACCTTCTCCCTAGTCTAGTTCAATGATGAACCTATTGTGCAAACCTGGATGGGAGTGAATGTTTGAAATTGTCTTCATGTTAAGATTGGTTATATCCTGGTCAGTTTTCGTTCTCTCTGTGATCACCTTGATGTATTGCAGACTTCATAATGGTTTCCTTGTTGTGAGTCAAGAAGGAAATTCAGAAATGTTATTGAAATTCAAACATGTTGGGAGATTTCTCCTCGGGATAGTAATCCTGTGTAAAAATGTTACTGTTTAAAACTTATTGTGGAAATGGCTACAATGTTGGGTTTTCTTCCTGGTTCTTTCTTGGCAGAGCCTTTGAATCAGGTGGTAAAATAAAATAAATGCGAAGTGCCTGGTCCACCTATGTTGATAAAAAATTGAGTAATATTCTTGCATATGATATTTCTAGTATTTCAGTTTTGCATATGTTTACTTGAAATTAGATGTGATGATGTTTCACCTTTCTACGACATTCTTATGTTTCGAAATCGTATTCATTTGATTGAGGTTAATTAGATAACATAGTGATATATATTAAGTCATGCAATTTAAGTTTAAAACATGTTAAGAAAATTCAAATTTGATTGGTACTTAAATTTCATAATTATACTTGAGTCTGAGGAAGTTAAGTAATTCTATTTGAATACTTATGTGTTACATTAAATCCTATTATCACTTTCATAAATTAAAAAAAAAATTGTTGGTGTGTTTTTGCCCTGTATTTTGGGCATGACAAAATAATAGTCTTAAATGTATATGATTAAATAAAATAAACAAGAGTACTAGTTGTAGTTGTATAATTCTAATACTACTAATTATGTTAAACAAAATGTTCAATAAAACAAGTATGAAGTAACATAAATGGATCATCTGCTCGATCCTATTATGACTTAATGTGAATGCATTCGATCATTACCTAGATGATATTATGCATGAGATCTTTACTCAATGACCAAGAGATAATATAATATGTAAGTACAGATTTATGCATACTTAGTTTGGTATGAATAGTTTGAATTAAATTCAAGGATAATTACTTGTGTGAATTCATGGCATGAATGATTAATTTAATTTAGCACAAGTACTATGCAAGTGTGTATGTGTGCATATAAACTAGTTCACAAAGTGAATTGATATACATACATACATGTACATATCCATATAATGATCATAATCAGTTATCCTTGAATATGACCAAAGCTATTATATATGAACAAGAGATACATGTTTAGAAGGAAAAAAACAAACATTTACATAGGTAGTTCTTCTCCCCTTGAAGAAAATCACAGAGCAGGGGCATGAAGATCACAAGGGAACGACACAACAACAAAATGCAGCTATCACAAGGGAACGACAACAAAATCCTAGATCTCCACTGATCTCCACCAACATTCAAATCTCTCTACCCTCGTTCAGAGCTCTCCACCTTCTTTCACACACAACTCTCCACAATCAATCAAAACAAATGGGGAATGATTAATGTCATGTTGTCTTTTCTTTTTTGTTTTTTTTACATAGTCCTCCATATGGCCTATTATAAATATATAGTCTAATTTTAAGAAAAATAGTAGTCTTAAATGTATATGATTAAATAAAATAAACAAGAGTAATAGTTGTAGCTGTATAATTCTGATATTACTAATTATGTTAAACAAAATGTTCAATAAAACAAGTATGAAGTAACATAAATGGATCATCTGCTCAGTCCTATTATGACTTAATGTGAATGCATCCAATCATTACCTAGATGATATTATGCACGAGATCTTTACTCAATCACCAAGAGATAATATAATCTATAAGTAAAATTTTTTGCATGCTTAGTTTGGTATGAATAGTTTTGATTGAATGCAAGGATAATTGCTTGTGTGAATTCAAGTCATGAATGATTAATTTAATTTAGCACAAGTACTATGCAAGTGTGTGTGTGTGTGTGTGTGTGCATGCGTGCATGTAAAGTAGTTCACATGGTGAACTGATATACATATATACATGCACATATGCATACAATCATCATAATCAACTATCCTTGAATCTGACCAAAGCCATTATATATGAACAACAAATACATATTTAGAAGGAAAAAAAAGAAAAAGAACATTTACATAGGTACCTCTTCTCCCCTAGAAGAATATCGTAGAGCAAGGGCACAGAGATCACAAGGGCATGACACGAGAATGAAATGCAGCTATCACAAGGGAACGACAACAAAATCCTAGATCTCCACTGATCTCCATCAATGTTTAGAGCTCTCCACCCTTGTTCGAACATCTCTACCCTCTTTTTCACGCAACTCTCCACAATCAATCAAAACAAATGGGGCATGATTAATGTCATCTTTTCTTTTCTTTTTTGTTTATAATCCACAATCCACAAGATCACTCTGTATACATACATACATACATACATACATACATATATACATACGTACATGATAACAACAGTGCACTTTCTAAGAGTTTACAATTTGTCAACAAAATTAATGTTTTACAAGAAAATGTACCTGAAGAATTGTTAGCTCAGAAGCAAGAACATGGTGTTGAAATAGCACAAAAAGTGCTTGACATGAGAGGTCCACAAGTGAGGGTGTTGACAAATCTTGAAAACTTGAATGTCGAAATGAAAGCTATTGATGATCAACACCTATATCAGAGTTACAATGCAGTGTGAAGTTGATTTTAGATATGGTAGAGGCAGATATTCATAAGTTTGATAATCAAAATATAAGTCATGAGAGCAAAGGAGATGGATCAACTTTAGAAAGAGAAGGAGGAGGAGTGGCTTTAGAAAGAGACTGTATGGTAGAAACAACAACTAGACAACATAGAAGATATCATGGGAGCCACTAGATAGAATCTAGGAAAGTGTTGTGGTAGGTACAATGAAATTGGAATTACTTGCAAGTGTCTTTGAGAATTTATAGTCCAAATGTTGGGAGGACTACAAGTTGTGCAATTTGTCATGTATTGCATTTGCATTTTCTTATAAGAGTGTTTCAAGTATTAACATAATCTCCCTACTATGATCCCAAGTATCAAATGCTTATAAGAGTGTTTCAAGGTTGGGAACCACTTTAACATCCTTTTCATGGTTTAGAGGTAATGTCATTATGGTAGAAGCTTCTATAAAGGAATGAGTCTCATGATTATGACATTTACACAGAAACAAAACTTGCTTCTTTAACCCCTTACACTTAACTCTTCACTGAGGTTATTCTTCTAGTAGTGAGAATAGTTGCTACAAATTCCTAGGATCCAAGGGACCCTGAACCTATGCTACGTTTTCTAGAGACATGGGATAAGATACTATCAGCTTTAGTACTTCATAACATTTTGGATCATATAGTGATGCCCAAATTAATGGCACGAGTAGATACTTGAGATCCTCGCAGGGAGAGTATGCCAATACATGCATGGTTACATCCTTGGCTTCCATTATTGGACCAACGTATGGAGCCTTTATATTCAACCATTCATTATAAATTGGGGAATGCTTCATGCCTAGCATACAAGTGATGCACCTCCATGTGCAATTTTATCACCTTGGAAAACTGTATTTGATCCTGCTAGTTGGGAACCATTGATTGTTCATTTTATTGTACCTAATCTGATGAAAGTTCTATAGGAATTTTTAATCAACCCAGCTAATCAACAACTAGACCCATTTAATTGAGTTATGGCTAGTTTCTTTCTAAAAATATCTACTATGATATGTTTTTGTAAAATTTCTTGTGAACTCTGCCCATTTTTCCCAGTCTACATTATTTTTGTGCAGGATCTTGAGGTAAGTCACTTAGCATGGGTTGAGTAAGATTTATTGTTTTATTATTTGGATTATGGAATTTATATACAGCTGGATCAATTTTTTCTATTGTGCTAAGATGTAGTAAGCACCTTAAAAAAGATCTCTAAGATATACATGTTTAGAAGGAAATATAAAGATATGCCTATTTAGAAGGAAAAGAAATGAAAATTTACATAGCCCTTGAAGAAAATTAGAGCAAGGGCATGGAAACAAAATCATAGAGCAAGGGCACAGAGATCACAAGGGCATGACATGACAACAAAATCACAGAGCAAGGGCACGACAATGAAATCACAAAGCAAGGGCATGGAAATTAAATGTAGAGATCATAGTGCACCGATCACAAGGGCACCACAATGTTCAAAGTTCTCCACCCTCATTCAGAGATCTCTAGCCTCTTTCATGCACAACTCTCCAAAATCAAAACAAATGGGGAATGATTTATGTCATTTATTTTTATACTCACGCAGGCATTGCAATTATGATGCAAATGTCGATATTGCAATGATGTAAGGGATAATTGCGGAAAAAAAATGAAAATCAGCACAAATTACACCGTCTTTGCAAATTGCCATCATAATTTGACCCCAAATGTTGTAGTGACAATTACATAGGATGCCACATAACATAACCAAAATGAATAATCATTTATTGTACAAGTCAAAGGATATGACAAGATCAAAGAGTATATATCATGAATAAATACATCATCTCATAAGATCTTTAATAAGAAAATACAATACAACATAATATTACCATCCATTAGAAACACAAGATCATAATGAAAGGAACAATTGCACAAGTACATCCAGCAAAAACATCCAGTTGTTGGATCTCAATGGTATAAGAAACACTACCACCCGACCTTGTAGAACGTAAATGGCCCACTCCCACTACACTGTGAAGATAATCTCAAATCCCAGACATATATAAATCCACAAGTAATAACTAACATCTAAGTCAAGGAAAACTTGATGGAAACTATCTCAAAGGTACCAAGACACAAATAATATCTAAGCTCTGAGGAAACAAAGACACGTAGGAAATCTACTATGTAAGTGGGCAAGTGTCATCGCATGAGTCAACTCTAAGGTTACCTTGGCAACCTCTTTGGACTCTGGCCCCCTAGTGAATTTATGCGGCGTCAGTATCCTTTCATACTGACAAGGCATACTAACAAGGCAAGGTCACAATCGAGCATTCTCACAACTCCCATCCTGGCATGTACTAGCACTCAAGGCATGGATGAGGAACAAACATTGACTCTTATTAATTCATTTTAAATCCATTTAATGAAATGTTATCACTTATTAAAACAACATGCAATGGATTACCCAAGTAGCCTCTTTAGGGCTCTGGCCTCCATTGCAAGCCACTTCTCAACATATGCATAGATTACCTACCCTAAGCTCATGAAAAGTACAACTCATAAAATCACAATTTTCACCTCAATCCTTTACAAGCAACTAGAAAGCACCTAGAGATAAAACACAATATTTACCTCAGTCTTATGCAAGCAACTAGAATGTGCCAAAAGATAACTGACTGAAACTCAAAGGTTACGCTAGGAAAATCACACCATTCACCTCAGTTCTATACAAGCAACTGGAAAGCACTAACAAGTAATTGATCAAAACTCATCATAGAAATGTGTGAATACATCACAATGGAAAGAAAATAAAAGATCATGACCAAATAATAACCATAACATCATCATAGAACAAAAACCCCCAAGCCTCTAGTAAGCATTGTGACTGGTCAACGTACTAAGTCCAAACCCAAAACCCAACACAAAGTAAAACGTACATCACAACAAGTATATAACAAATGTAGTTTCATAAATTGTTTGGTTTTGAAAACATGAGATTTTGATTACAAACAAGCTTCTAGTTTTCCATTTTTCCTAGTGTCATATTTGCTAAGGTTTATGGGTTCACAAGAATCTCAAAAGATTCAACAATCTATTAAAAGTCATTTAAATATAAAACCCCATATTTTATATAAAAATGAATTATCATAAAATAAAACCAAACTTCATTAAAAATTCTCTAAATTAAAAATTAAACTAAATTTTGAATTGACGACCTATCCTTATAAAAAATCTTTTAATAAATATTTTTATTATTTAAATAATAATAAATTTATTTTTTTCATCGGTAAACGGTCGAAGCCTTTATATTGTATTAGTTAAAATAAAAGTTACATTGTTCTCCATTCAAATGGGCACTGGTAGGAAAGAACATAGCAAGAAAACCTCTAGTCTTGCCCGAAATCGAAGTCCTATATTATACAAATTTTCAAAGGGGCATACCCCAATATACTTAATATTTATTAGATCTTACATTTTCTGTTTAATCAGATCTTGCTTGACTAGAGAGATTGTCACTGTATTAATCAATTTCTGACAAATATTGTTGATCCACACTATTTCCAAATGTACCTCCTGAGATAATGTTTCAAAACTTGCCTACAAAATAAAGAAGACCTTCTTTCCACAAGGTATCAGTAATATTAGTTCAGAAGAGAGTATGATAAAGATGAAATAGAGTTAAGAAACCTTCTTTATAAAAAAACTTTAACACTTTATTTATTTATTTATAAATATCAGTATATTATTGAGAATTGTTAAGGTTCCAGTTAATTTCCATTTGTCTAATTTAGTTTTAATGTTCTTTGATAATTTGTATTCTGACAATACTGATATGCAAATAAGCCTAGCTTATAGAGCTAGGGAGGTTTAAGGAGTAATAAGACGTTTCCATATTCTTTTATTGGTTACTTAATTTAATTTCTTAGTGTGTTTTCATAGATGTTTCATTCAAATTTTATATACCTTAATATAATTCTGATAGCTCTTGTTTAGATTGAGAGCATTAAGAAACAACTAGACAGAGCATTTTTCAAGATTCTACAGATATTGGAATCCATTTCTACCTTCCTTCATACTTTGAAATGGAAGCACTATTATCTTAACTATTTTTATTTTTTAAATTAAAAAACCCCTTTATTATTATTATTTTTTAATTTTGTATTTTTAAATCTTTAAGAGTCTTGATTAATAACTAATAATTCTTCTCCATCTGCCCCTTTGTTTGCTAAATGGTTAGTTTTCCGATTTCCTTCTCTAAATATGTGTTGGATTTTGGTTTCCTCAAAGAGATAGAAAATCCTTAAAACTTCTTCTAATTTTGAATTTAATACCCAATAATGGAAGCTTCATTTTCTTAAAGCATTAAGAAGAATATGAGAGTCTCCTTCAATAACGAGTCTTTTGATACCTAAAACAAAGCATAGTCTAAGTCCTTCTTGGAGGGCTTCAAGTTTAGCTAAATTGTTCATCATGTTATCCATATATTTAACTCTTTTGATAATTCATATCCTTGAGTCCTTGTTTATTATACAACCTATCCCTAACATCCTAGGGTTGCCTCTAGATGCCCCGTCAAAGTTTAGTTTTGACCAACCTAAGGGGGGAGGTTACCATTTACATTTATCCCTTGCCTCTTGACTCATTTTTTTGTACACTAGTGGTGGGTTGATCAGATTATTCCAATTTCTTTTCATCATATCGTCATAGTCTAAAAATGCCCCTTCTTCTTTTGGAGTCTTCCTTAGATGCGTATTCATCACTTCTACTACACATGCTTCTATTTTATTGAGTAGCATAGAGCTTGTCAATTATTTTTAGCAGGATATCCTTCTATTTCTTTCTTTCCAGATTTCCCACAAAAGGATCGAGGGGAAAATGTTCCAAAGTTTATTATAGATATGTTGAAAATTATTAGAAGGCCAACTTTTTAGATTGCTATCAAGGTTATTAGGTAATGGTGAAGACCAATCGAGCCTTAGTTTTAACCATTCCTAGTAGTGTTGAGAAAACTTACACTCAAATAATAAGTGATCAATAGTTTCACTTTCTTTCTTACATAAAACGCATCTAGATGGCCCTTTGAATCCTATTTTCCTAAGCCTGTCTACTATCAATATCCTCTTGTGGAGTACAACCAAAAGGAAGACCCCTGCTTTAGGGAGGCAAGCAGAGTCCCAACATAATTTTAGGGGTATGTCTACCTCGTCCCATCTTTGTGATTGTATAATAAGATTGTAGCCTTTTTTAACATTATATTTTCCATCTTTAGAGGCTCCCCATATTAGTTTATCTCTTCTTTCTATTTGATTCACTTTCCTCTCTTTGAGAATATTTTCAAAAGCCTCCTTTTCTATAGGGTCCAGATTTAAATCTTCTAGAATTTTCCACTTCCATATTTATGAGCCATTTTCCTCTGTGAGATGTTTGTAATTACTCACTTTATTCCCCCATAACTATACTAATACATTTTTGACATTCTCCGAAATACTCAAGCTATCCAAGGGGGGATGTCTATCCCATGAATCTTCCTCGAAGAGGGCTTCATCTCCCCTTCCTGTATCCCAAGTAATGTATTTACTTATTAGTGCTCTACATTTAGTAATGAAATTCCAACACACTGATCCTTTGGGTAAATGTTGCATCCTGAAGAGAGAAGTAGGATCAACTATATTTAAATATTTATTATATAGGATCTTAGCCCATTTTCGCTCTCTTTCATTGTAAATTCTCCATACCAACTTGGCACCTAATGCTTCATTCTACCAATACAAATTTTTTATTCTGAAGCCTCCTAGTTCCTCGAGTTTGCTTATGTTTTCCCATTTTATTAATGCCAACTTCTTGTATTCCTCTGTATCATTCCAAAAGAAATGTTTGAGTTTTCTTTCTATTTTTTTGTTAGAAGATTGGTTTAGGGGTAGGCAAGACAATTGATATGCAAGAAGGACTAAAAGTATAGCTTTAATCTTTGTTGCTTTTTTTGCTTTTGTTAACCACTTTCCCTTCCAGCTTCCTATTTTCTTATCCATTATTTCTAACATGTTGTTCTAGCCTTTATTGTTACCCGAGCCTTTCTCTAGTTCTATACCAACACATTTACAAGAGAATTGTCCTTTTTATAACCCATAAAATTGTAGATTTGATCTTCTACTTTAGTTTTGGTGTTGAGGAAGAAAATTTATGATTTCTCTAAGTTCACTTTCTGACCTGATGCTTCTATGTATAGTTTTATTACACTTTTAAAATTGTGAGCCTCTACCATTGTGCTTTCCACTGGCAATATAGTGTCATTGACAAATTGTTGATGTATGATGTTTGGGATATTGTGAGTTACTATTATTCCTTTAATATTTCCTTCAGCTTGAGCTTTTCTAATGTACCTCTTGAAAGCTTCTGCCATGATTATGAACAAAAAAGGAGATAATAGATCTCCTTGCCTAATACCTCTAGAGATGTTGAAGAAACCTTTAGGAGACTCGTTCATGAGAAGTGAGATTTTGGGAGACGAAATACATTTAAAAATATAATTGATCCATTGATGTGAAAAACCAAAGGCTTCTAGTGTTTTGCATAGGAATCTCCAATCCACCACGTCATATGCTTTCTGAATATCCAATTTCATAAACATACTAGCCTCTTTGTTTTGGTTAGCTAAATGCATTGTTTCCTGTATAGTTATGATTCCATCTAAAATAGATCTACCAGGGACAAATACTACTTGTTCTTCCAAAATTAATTTAGGAAGAATCAATTTAAGTCTCTTGGCTAATGTTTTTGACAAAATTTTGTAGATAGTGTTACAAAGAGCAATAGGTCTAAAATCCCTAGGGTAAGCGGCTTCCAATTTTTTGGGTATGAGTGTTAAGAATCTATGGTTGATTTCAGTTAATAAGGATCTCACATTCCTAGATGCTTCTAAAGCTCTCCACAAGTCTATCCCGATAATATCCCAACATTTATGATAAAAGAATACTTGGAATTCATCTGGCCATAGAGACTTGTCTAGGTTCACACTGAATAGTATTGATTTAATTTATTCTAAGGTGAAGAGTTTGTTTAACATTTTGTTATCTTCTAAAGTTATAATTTGGGATGGACTCTAACATTTTAATTTGTGCTAATCTATTTGAACTGACATTATTATTAAGAATGTTTTTATAATAATCTATGAATATTTTTACAATATCTAATGGATTTTCGTATTCAATCCCTGCTAAGTCTTTGACTCTATTAATCTTATTCCTAGATCTATTGAAAATGGTACTATTATGAAAGAATTTTGTATTTCAGTCTCCTTCTATAAGCCATGTTTTTCTCAAATTTTTGTTTCCAAAATGTTTCTTCTTTTGCCAATATGTCTTCTTGTTTTGCTAGCAACTCTTTTTCTTTTAAGTAATCTTAATTATTCATTCCTTTTTTTTATAATTTCTTCATTTAGTTTTTTTAGATTATCTTCATTATCTATTTTTTCTTTAAATATATTATCAAAGTGTGTTTTATTCCATTTAAGAATATTCTCTTTTAGCATTTTCATTTTCGCCACAAAACAAAACATTTTGGATCCTTCAAAGTTGCCTTGTGACCACCATAATTTTATCTGATCCATAAAGTTGTTATCAAGGAACCACATTTTTTTCAAATTTGAATGGATTCCTATGAGGTTTAATAGGTTCAATTATTTCAATTCTTACAGGAAAATGATCTAATCTAACTATAGGTAAGATGGTAGATTGAAGATTCCTATCGATGCTTCTTAATTCTCCTTTAAGGAAGAATTTGTCTAGTTTTTCAGTGATATAGGTGAAGTTTTTACTTCTATTATTCCAAGTATATGTTCCATTATTAGTTGAAATATCTAATAATTCATTAGTATCTATCCAATTTTTGAAATCATTGGAGGCTTGCGAAATATGTTGTATGCCTCCAAATTTTTCTCTTAGGTTTAAGATTACATTAAAGTCTCCTCCTAATGTTATAAATTCATTACTAAAATCTCTCATGAAAAGGCTTGATTCTTCCCATATTCTTTTTTTGTCTACTATTTGAGTGGGGCCATATATATTAATAAGAATTATCGTAAATAATTTTTAACACTTTTGACTTTACAGCTCATCTAGTTCTGATTTGAATTAATTAAATCTAGATTTATTTTCCTTGGGTTCCATATTATTCCTAATCCTCCAAATGCACCTCTAGATTCTTGTAGGACTATGTTCCAACTTCATAGCTTCTTTTATAATTTTAGACCTTTTTCTTTGTTTAGTTTGGTTTCTTGTAGTAATATTACTTTTGATTCAAATTTAGTTAAGTTTCTTTTTATTAATTTTTTTTGCTAGGAGCATTAAGCCCCCTAGCATTCCAGGTTGTTATTCTCATACTGACCTCAGAAGGCTCTTCCCCTTCCTTGCCTTAAGAATCTGACTAATCTTTTGTTAATCTTTTGCCTAGCCATCTGCCTCTCTCAGTTGTTTAAGGGATTTTCTTCCTCGCTTCATCTTTTATTTACCACATCTGGGGGTCTTTATACCTTCTTGATTGATAGAAATGCCTAGTTATTCCAAATTTCCTTGGGCATTGCTAATACTATCTATTTGCTTTCCTTTTTCCTCCTCATATTTTTCACTTTCCAGTTCTTCAATAATTTTTTTTGCTAAATCCAACTATTCTTTATTTTGGATCCATTGTTCTTCATTTTGCCCATTTTCCTCATTGTCTGATCCCTCTGTTTCTCTCTATTTTGTTTCTATAAGTATTCCTTGTTCTTCCCATTCCTATCATAGGCCTTCCTCCATTTCTTCATCTTTGTTCTGATCTTTGCTCTGTTCTATAAAATTCCTTTTTTTTGTTATAATCTGGTCTTTTGATTACTCTGCTTTTGTTTATTCCTTGTCTAAGCTTGTTCTATTTTGTACTTCAAAATATCTGCTCCATTCTTTGGAGTCTCCCAAAATTTATGGCTTCTTTTCTTGGCTCTTTTTCTGATGGCAACATTGCACCATTGATTTGAGGTTGTTGAAGGAATAATTTCTTGCTAGTTCCATTCTCCAAAATATCCTTTTTTCGCTTCTATTACTTCTTTCGTTGCTATTTTAACTTCAAGTTGTGTAGATCCATTTTTGTCATGTCTTATTGGTGTCCTGAACAACCAAGAATTATCCTTATCCTATATACTCTAATTTTTCTCTTGTCCCTTCTTATCTTCAAATTCTAGTAGTCCTGTTAGAGTCTGATTTTGTTCAATCTGTTGAGTTTCTCTATTTTTATTCTGTAGGTTCCTATTCATTTTTTCCTCTCTGTAATTTGATATAGTATCATTTATTTTATTCCCTGTTGATGTCCTCAAAATTTTCATCTAATCTATGGCATAATTTATTTTTAGTGTTATTTCTTCATTCATTTTTTAAATTCCTCTTATATTCTCCTCCATATCTAATATTTTTGTCCCTGAATGCTTTGAATCTTCTTTTAAATTTTCAACTTTTTCCTTTAATGTATTTAGCAATTGGATTCCTTCTTTATATCTCCTTTGATTCATTAGATTAATATATTCTTTCTCTGCTTTTTTGGATTTCTTTTCCATGCTTCTCAACACACTTTGTATGATTTCAGGTTCTATTATCTCCCCTTCTTCAATCTCTTCTTCTTTGTGATCACTATGCTATCTATTTTACTTTGTATTCTGCCTTCTGTATAATCCTTTTCCTTTAATAACTCTACCATGTTTTTCCTTCATTTTGGTCTTCCATTTTTACTTCCTCAAAATCTTTGTTGCTTGCTGCCCTTCTGATTCCTTCTTTAAGATAGTTCACAAAATTGATTTTCCTAGTATAGATCGCATACTTAATTATGTATATAGATCTATTTGTAATTATTTTAACCTAATCTTGATCTATGCTTTTTGGTTTTAGATTTATTAGTAGTTTCATAGAGGTTGTTTTTGAATGATGAGTTCATATCCCTTTAAATCTCCTAGCTTTTCTCTGATTTTAATGAATATTTCTAAATCAAAGTTCTATTAGGATATTTTTTAATTCTATCCATTTTAGTATATTGAGATTTCTAATTTCCATGTCATTGAAATTAGGCTTCTATTTCACAAAGTTTAAACTAAACCCATTGAATAATTTTAATTTACTTCTAAGTAAATCTTCTCTAAATTTTAAATCTTTACAATTTATATAGATTAAAAAATCTAAAAGGAAGGAAATACTTACCTGATTCGCATCCATCTTTTTGAGCCAATTCATCATTTTTGGTCATTCTGATCGCAGGCCAATCTAGATAGCATATAGTCCTCTCCTTTCACACTCAAACCATTTCTCTTCTATAATTTTGTTACTAATTATAATCATGTTTTCCATCTTCATTTTTTTTTTGTGGTTTGTTTGTTGTCGATTGACTATAATGTTATTCTGAAAGTCCCCAATTTGAAATTTAGGGTAAAAGGGTTCTGTGGTTTTCTCCACTAAGATATTATTTCTTGTTATTTTAGCCTTATTTCTAGGATTGAATGTTACTGGAACACTATTAGCTTCAGAAATAATGGAGGGTTTAGGGCATGAATGATCCATTTTTGGGGGATGATTCCCTATGGTTGTTCTTCCCCTATTTTCTCTCGAATATTGACTCTCTTTTGCATACCTAGTTTTTCAAAAGAAAAGGGCTTGATTTTTCTGCCTTTCTCCTTTGTTAACTTCATGATTCTTGGTTTTCCCCTCTCAAATTTTTTTTGGCCTTGCAATGTTCTTTTTGCAGGGTTGAACCAACTTCCAAGCTTCCTCTTCATTTGATATTTTTTTTTGGGCACTTTGAATGTTCTCTTTGCAAAAATGGTTTTGAGTTGTTCTTGAGTTCCATTGGATGTGATTCTATGTCTCAGCTCTTTGATAATGAGCTACTAATTCCTTCGAGTGTTCTTCATTCTTTCCTACTAATATGTCAAACTGGTTTTGCAAATTGATCAGTTTTATGGAGGCTCCATTTTGTTTGTTAGGGTTTCTTTATGAAGTTTGAGAAGTGCGGTAATTAATGTATTAGTCATGGCCAAGTTTGGAAACATGTTCCCTACCTTTCATTGCTTTCACTTTCACATTTTTTGATATCACTACCATTTTCAGCAAATATAAGAGACGTTTTACCTGAAAAATAATTTGAAAGTAATTTTGGTATAAGAAGAGGTAACAATTATTATTAAATTATTAAAATAATAACTATCAATTTTTTTACTTGATTAATACTAATTTATTTATAAACATAATTACTAATTTAATAATATAATTAAAATTATTTAAAATTATTAATAACATTTAATATTAATTAAATTAATTTATAATAATAATAAAAGTATATTAAAAAAATAAATTAATAAAAAAAATGCACGCGTTATGTTTCAAAAGACCGTAGGACACTGCTTAGGTAGCCTTAGTTGCCATAACAACTTCGACTGCTAATGACAGCTTTGGCTGCAACCTCGGCTATCATAGCAGCTTTGGCTGCTAACAACAACTTTGATTGCTTTCGCAACTAAGCTACAACGCAGCTCGAGGATAAGGACGTGATGACCATGGTCCCCATTTAATATTTATTTAATTTTTTAAATAAAACAAAAAAAAAGCCTTCCCGTACAATATTGAAATTTTATAAAATATTCAGTTTCAACAAAAAAAAATAAGAACATTAGAATACAATTACTGTGGTGATTAGTATTATATATATATATATATATATATATTTTTTTTTTTTAAGTTTACTCGCTCATAGATCTAATAAGACAACGAAATAGAAACAATCAAATTTAATGATTAAATTTAGTTCTCTTTTCTAAACCCCCATCCTAATTCCACATTTTCTAAAATAATCCATTTTCCAATAAGAGTATTCTCTAACAAATATCAATTTTTCTCATATGAGGATTTCATATTAATTTCAACCACGGACATTTTTGAAATGAAGAACGATGATTTCATAAACAAGGGTTTCAAACAGAGCCATTTCTAGAATAAGATTCTCAAACAAGCACGAAGAAGATAAAGAGAAATATGAAGAGAAATTACTATGATAAATTCAAGCAACAATCCTACCTCGATCTAATGCTAGCCAGAAAAACTCTCAGAGAATGCAAAAATTTCCCATTTCCTCGTAAAACCCTTTTATTTCTTAATAAAGAGCTTTCTCCCTTTAGGATTTTGATTTTACAATCATAAAAATCCCTTTTCTTTATTATTTTAATTTTATGTGCAACTTTTTGCAGTTTTTATTAAAATAAACTTCTTTTTTCTCTCTTTTATTAAATCTCAAGACATCTTTAATAATACATTTATTAATTTAACTAATAATATTATTTATATATATTTTTTAATTATCGGTAAATGATCAAAGCCTTTAGATTATATTAATAAATTAGATAAATTACAATGTTGAGTACCTCCGTTCAAACAGGCATTGGTAGGAAAGAATAGAGAAGAAAAAATCCTACCTAGCCTGGGACCATAGTCCTATATAGAATACAAAAATAAAAGGGGCATACCCCAATTCTTATTATAATATTCCATTGCTTTAACTATTTTAAATAGCCAATAGTGGCATGTTGTGATGGTTAAGTTGTTATGTTGTTATCCTTGCCATCAAGGTTCAAATCTCATGGGGATGAGGTCCCCCGTTTGTGGCCTCACTGGTTCATAGCTCCAGGTCAAAGCGTTTACCCCTTCGTACCAAAAAAAAAAAAAAACTATTTTAAATATTTTTATTATTTAGATCTTAATACAATTGTTTCTAGGAAGCCATGCTTCCTCAGTGTTTATAAGACCTTAGATCAAAGATCGAATCCTTCACTCTTCTTTCAGATATTCTTGTCATTCTGATCAGGGATAGTTTACAGAAATTCTGCAATCACAACTGCTACGTACTTGTTTTGAAACTTAGTGTATTTTATATAAAAATTTGGATGTTATTTTACTTCAAGACTAGTAGTCTTGTAGAAATTAAACTTAATTACAATGCAACATATACAGATAAAGGAGAGAGGTAAGCTAATATACTCAATGCTTGCTAAATACTATAAAATATGTGTCCGAGTTAAGAAACACAAAGACATATCTTAAAAGATGATACTTAAAACCCAATTATAAGTTTGAATATAAATTGAATTCAGTTCTTCTAATAGTTTAATCTATAATTTATATTAGTGATGAGTTTAGTATGCCTAAAAAAGGCCTAATTGAAATGTGTGTTTGTGCTTATTCTAATTTTGTTTGATATAATTTGGAGTCCTACTTGAAAATTTATATTGGACTAACTATTGGTTCCCCAAAAATCTTATTGCAGCTTGTTAATATACTTTGATTTAGATCTACTCACCTACAATCATTGACAGACAATTTCACAACTCTCTATTAAAAGACACAAGATAAAGAGTAAAGGATGAACTAACAAAGGAAAATTACTAAACCTATCTTGAGTGATAGAGCCCCCATAATAGAACTACTAAAATCTACCACCCCTTTATACAGAAAATGAAAAATGAAAGAAGAAGAAACTAAAGCTAAAACACTAAGCATGAATGGAACCTAACCAACCTATAAATCAGGAAAAATAAAACTAAAAGTTGAAGAGAGTACTAAATACAAAACCTAAACTAAAATAGAGGATATGATAGATTGAATGAAAACCCATTCCATAATACCAACTAACTCTAAAATCTTAGCTACGATCGTCATGATTCCTCTAGAAGAAGTAACTTAGTTAGAGATGAATTCCTTTTAGTCTTATAATTATTTTGAATTGAACTAATAATTATAATGTCCAGAGTAAATAATACCATAAAACTAAAAACTCATAAGGGTAGAGAGACGAACAATACTAAAAGCGTAAGTTTTTATATATTTGATAATATCTGTACATAAGTAACTATATGTAAGAGAAGATGACCACTATATATATATATAGTATAAATGGAAGAAAAAGGGAAGAACCAACATGACACCCATAAGGCTTACAAATACATCATTGAAAAACAAGAAACCTCCACCAGAAAAAACTGGGCCTCCTCCACTATCTTCTAGGAAATCATAATGATGTCTGCAACTTTTTCCAAGTCATTTGCCTTAAAATCTAGAGGAAACACATATGCCAGTTGCTCTTTGCTAGATTTTATAATATTAGGCAATATGAATTCTATTTTATCAAAATCATCAAAAGATAGTCCAAGTTCAATGTGGGCCTCAAACACTTGGAGAAAATGGACTAACAACTCCTTAGCGTGGTCTTCTAAAATTCTCCTCCAGCAAAGCAGGAATCAAATGTTAGCCTCCATTTTTGGCCTAGCAAAGAAAAATTGGACGTTATCCTGAATAAACAATGAATTTCTCCTAGCCACAATGGCAAGCCTGAGGCTACCTAGAGGATGAGCCATATAGACTTCAGGAAGTGAGATTTTGAGTTTCTAAGTACTGCTTCCTCTAGACCTACTAACCAAGTCAGGTCAAAAACATCATGATAGAGTCGAATAATCTCCCCACTCCCTATGTTTGCCCTAGCAAGACACCCTATAAAAGAGCAAATTACTAAGCTATTGATATGCCATGTGTAATCATAATTGAAATCCTTCTCACCTATGACCCAACTAATTGCAAACCTCAACAAATTGTCAAGAGGGTTGAGGATCCTATTCCGACATTGAGGTTTAATAGACCCCCTAAAAGCCATCGTTCAAACTTCCAATGAGTGAAAAAGTTAAATCAATGACTCCATGAAGACATAAAAGGGAGGAAAAAAAAAGACAAGACGCACAAATCTACAAAGTCGAAGAGACCCTTTTAAATAGACCCCAGATATGAAGAAATATCTAGATATGAAATCAAAGAAAAGAGCAAAATCATGCTTTCCATAAAAAAATAATGACCTAATAGTTCACAAACTTAACAACTCATAATTACCACATCACAAGTTAATAAATGTTATAGTACTTTGAAGAAAGGGGTCACCTCATAATGATAATTCATAAACAAAAAAGGAGCACTTTAATAAATATTTTTATTGTGAGAGAAGAAGCTGTTGATTAAAAAGGGATAAAGTCACCCAATTAAAAACTAGTATCTTATAATGTAGATTGGAGGATAAAATCCTCACCTTTAACTCCTCTATTTGCTAACTTATATGCCTCTATATTGCCTTCTCGATATATATGTTGAAATTTGATTTCTTTAAATAGATCTATTAGGCTGAGAACATCTTTGAGTTTAGAATTCATCACCCAATTCAGAGTTTGACATTTTCTAATAGCATTAATAATAATTTGCGAGTCTCCTTCTATAATTAGTTTTTTTATCTTGTTATTTAAACTTAATTGTAATCCTTCCCGAAGGGCTTCTAAATCTGCTATGTTGTTTGTGGCAATACCTAGAGGTTTGGATCTTTTGATAATCCACTCTCCTGATTCTAACCTAATTCTACATCTTATTCCTACTTTTCCTAGATTACCTCTTAATGCTCCATCAAAGTTTAGTTTCACCCATCCTATTCGTAGAGCTTCCCATTTACAATCTTTCCTAGCTTTTTGATCTTTTTTCTCATATATTAGTGGAGGGTTAATAAGATGAGCCCAGTTATTTTTCATATTTCCATCCCATTCAGAGAATGTCCCTTTAGTTTTTCACTATTTTCCTTAGATAGCTATTCATAGCTTCAGTAATATTTTCTTCAACCTTGTTTAAAAGGGATTGCATCTTGAGTTCTTAATTACTAAAGATAAACCTATTTCTCTCTTTCCAAATTTCCCACATTAGTATTGCAGGGGATATGTTCCAAATTTTATCATATACATTGTCATTGTTCTTAGTAGGCTACTTTAATAGGTGACCATTTAAATTCTCTAAGAGAGGAGAAGACCAGATAAGTTTATGTCGAAGCCAATGCCAACATTCTTAAGTGAATGGGAAATTATAAAGGAGGTGCTCAGTTGTCTCAAATTTTTCTTTACAAAGACAACATCTAGACGATCCTTCAAATCCCATTTTTATGAATCTATCCACTGTTAGGAATCTTTTTTGAATCGCAACCCATAGAAAGATGCTTGACTTAGGCAGGCATGTTGCATCCCAGCATAACATCAAAGGTAAGTTGATGTTTTCCCATCTCTGTGAATTAATAATTAGATTGTATCCTAACTTAACTTTGTATATTCCATCTTTGGAAGCTCCCCATATCAATTTATCTTCCCTATTTTTATGATTCACTTGTCGATCCTTGTGGATGTTTTCCACGTTTTGTTTGTCTATAGGAGAAATATCTACATTCTCTAGGGTTTTACAGGCCCAAGTATCAACCCCATTAACCTTTTTTAGGTATTTGTAGTATAAAACCTTTGAGCCCCATAGATTGATAAGCACATTTTTTACCTCTTCGATTATTTTGGTATTAGTCAGAGGGGGGTGACCTATTGACTTGGTGGTTAGCACCTCCTTTTAAGTTCGTGACATGGCTTAATCACCTCTCGTGGATTTGGGTAAGTATAACATTTGTGATGTTCATTGATAGCTTGAGCTTTTGGCATAGTGATAAACATACCAACAATTGGTATCATAGCCTTGGGTCATGGGTTCGAATTTCAAGAGGTCTCCTTCATTTCATTGGTGCGGAACCCTTAGTGCTTAGGGGGAGATTGTTAACTTGGTGGTTAGCACCTCCTTTGGGGTTCACGACATTGCTTAACTGCCTCTCATGGATCTGGTGTTTGTGATGTTTGTTGATAGCTCAAGCTTTTGGCACAACGACAAACATACCAACAATGACCATCCTAGGAACCTTCCCAGAAGAGAGCATCATATCCTCTTCCAAGATCCCAAGTGGCAAATTTTCTAATCATAAATCAACATCTTACCATGAAATTCCAAGTTTTTGATCCAGCTGGTGGGTTCCTAACTCTGAATAAAGATGTTGGATCATTCAAGTTTAAGTATTTACCATATAGATTTTTAGCCCATTTGTTTTCCCTTTCTTGATACATTCTCTATACTAGTTTTTCTCCCAACACTTCATTTTGCCAACTAGAGTTCTTAATCATATCTTATCCCACTTTATTAATGCTAGTTTCTTTTTTTTGTTTTGTACCACTCTAAAATAAATTTATGAGTTTTCCTTCCAGTTTTTTATTTACCTTCTTAGGTAAAGGAAGGCAGGACAATTGATAAGTAGGAATAGCAAATAGAACCAATTTAATTTTAGTTGCTCTACCTACTTTAGTTAGCCATTTTTCTTTCCATATCTCTGCCTATTTATCAATTTTGTCTAAGATATCATCTCATCCTTTATGCTTCCTCACACCTTTTTCTAAGTGAATCCCAAGGTATTTGTAGGAGAAGGTACCTTTCTTATATCCCATCTTATTGCATATATACTCTTCCATTTCTCTTGATGTGTTCAGGAAGAAGATTTCTAATTTCTCCACATTTATTTTTTGTCCAGAGGCTGCGGTATATTCTAGTATGATTTGTTTGAACGTGTGTGTTTCTTCCTTAGAACTGACACCAAGTAGAATAATGTCATCCACAAACTGTTGATGAGATATATTTGGAATGTTATCTACCACTGTGATTCCTCTGATTTTACCTATTTCTTGAGCATTTTTTATTGATCTTCCAAATACTTCAGCCATACTTATAAAAAGGAAGGACAAAATTGGATCACCTTGCCACAAACCTCTTGAAATATTAAAGTATCCTTCTAGGGTTCCATTTATTAAAAGCAAAATCTTGGGTGTTGATATACAATTTAAAATTACATTAATCCATTGGCAAGAAAAAACAAAAGCTTCTAGATATTTACATAGGAATTTCCAATCCACTACATCATATGCTTTCTAAATATCTAGTTTCATGAACGTGCATGCTTCCTTGTTGATGACTGCTGAGTGGATAGTTTCCTGTATTATTGATATCCCATCCATGATGGATCTTCCTGGCACAAAACTGTTTTTTTCCTCTAAAATAATTCCTAGAAGAATAGTTTTAGTATGATTTGCAAATGCTTTTGAATAGATTTTATAGATAGTGCTACATAGTGCTATGGGTCTAAAGTCACAAGGCGAGTTTGCTACTGACTTTTTGGGAATCAAAGAAAGAAAAGTATGATTAATTTTAGTTAGCATTGATCCTCCATTTTTGGAGGCCTCAATTGCCCTCCATAATTATTCTCCTAGGATATCATAACATTTTTGAAAGAAGAAATCCTGAAATCTATCCAGTCCCAGAGATTTGTTTGAATTAAGATTGAAGAGGGCTGACTTAATTTCTTCCTTGGTGAAAGGTTTCTTAAGAGTTATGTTGTCAACTTCTATAATTTCCTCTAGGATGGCATTAAAAACTCCTCCAATAACTATATTTTCATTGGGGTATTGTGTCAAAAAATACTTATTTCATCACATAATTTCTTCTTATCTATTGTTTGTGCAGGTCCATATACATTAATAACCACTAATTGGAGGTTGTGTATGTAGCTGATTACTCTACTTCCCATCCAATTGTTATTGGATTCTATAGTTTTGATGTCTATTATCTGCGTATTCCAAATGATTCTCACTCCTCCTAAAGCCCCATTTGATTCTCTTATTTTTATTTTCCATCTGCCCAATCTCTTCCCTAATCTATCACCTTCTTCTTTATTTAATTTAGTTTCTTGCATCAATATTATATCTGATTCGAATAAGCTTAGGTTGTGTTTTAACAATCATTTCTTGCTAAGGGCATTCAGGCCCCTAGCATTCCATGTTGTGATCCTCATTGATCACTAGGAAGGCTCTTCCCATTCCCTACATTTAGGACTTTGAATATATTTTTCTGCTCCTTTACTTGTCCATCTACTTCTCTTAGTTCCCTTAGATATTTCCTTCCTCTTTTCATTTTTTGTTTGCCACATTTCGAGGTTTTGAAGCCTCTTAGTTTATAGCTATTCCCAGATTATCCATTAAGTACTAGTTATTATTTGAAATTATTTCTTCTTCCTTATCTTCACTCTCATGTATTAAATATTTCATTATATGCTCTTCTAATTCATCATCCTCTTCATTATTCTTTTGTTTCTTTGCTTCATTAGCCTTCTCTATTCCCTATGAATTATATACGTCATCTAATATCTCTTCTCAATTCTGGCTATAACCAATATGCTCTACTACTGTGCTTTACTCCTCACATGTCCATTTATTCTCTTATACTTGATCTTCAATGAATGTTGCTACTTCCAAGGGGATTAAATATCCCTCTGTTCTATTTTGTTCCTTACTTGTTTCTCCTCCAAAGATGTATTTCCCATCTGCTGGTGTCTGCCAAAATTTATCACTCTTTTTCTTTGTCTATTTTTCTAAATTTTTATATTGCTCTAGTAAGTTGAATCTACTGATGGGATTGAACTTCTACCTTCCTAATTCTTTCTTATCTCTTCTAGTCCATTGAAGTCTTTAGTTCTAGTTTTTATTGTTGTATTTTGATCAATAGTTTGATCCTGATTGGTCCTTGGTTGACTGAAATTTCTTCTTCTTCTATTGGGTTCTCTTTATTGCTTGCTTCCCGATTCTGGGTTTCTTTTGTTCTAATTTCTGCTAATGCTTCTTTCTTGATATTGCCATTAGAGTTCTTCCCCTTTAATTATGATTCACTTGATTCATTCCTTTCTCCTTCTTTCTCTACTTGATGTACTATGTGTTCATGATCAAAGTGGTATTATTCTCCTGTCATGATTTGATCTTCAATATCAGTTTGTAGAAGTAGTATATCATGAGTCATTCTATTTAAATCATGTATAATCCTTTCTGTTTCCTCTAGTATTCTATTCTCCCTTTGGCATACCTTACATTCCTTAAGGGCATTAAGTTTATGGTGATCTTATGGAGATCATCTATTTTCTTTTTTGTTTCCTCTTTACTTTCCTATTCTCTTTGTGTTGTGCTTTGTCCTTTTGATACTTTCTCTGCTGATTGACTATTCTGCCCAATGGCTTCCCTTTTTGGTGTATTCCATCCTACTTTCTTTTACCCTTGTTGTCCTCTACTTTCCTTCCTTTCTGATCTATTAAATCCTTTATACTTTCCCTTCCTTTTCTTACTTTTTATACTACTTAGTGTAGTGCCTGCCCCTAGTTCACATTTTGTTATCGTTGCTGAACTCTTTTAGAACTAGTTTTATGTTGTTGGATAGCAGCATTCTTTTGAGATTATCAGATATTGTGCTATGAATTCAGTTTATTATGTGATGAGATTACTTAGACTCTACATTTCATGTATGTATGATGATTATTTTTAGTGTTCACAATTATTGATGATGATTATTACATTTTTTTCAATTATTAATGATGATTAGTAAGATGATTTATTATCATATGTGCCTTCTTATGGATACTTACCCCATACTTGCATGTGTATGGTGTGCGTGTTTGCTTTTGTATGGCATGTCTGATGTGGTTAAGGAAAGGAGTCGTAGTCACCTGCTAATCGGGATCTACACGATGCACCACTTCCTACCATTGTCTGTTTAGTTTAGTATATATTGTGTTTGTACATGCATGGTTTTTATGCAGGTTGCAGGTACCGAGTATCGACTTCCCTGAATTGCCAGGATGAGCGTACCCTATCACATTATCTCAATGATAAGAGATGGGAGATAAATTCTCAAGTCCAAATCCCAACTCTTTGAGCCATTTGTCCTAATTGGAAAATTAGGACAAGTATCTGAGTTGAATACCCACCAAATGTGTCGGATGACATATTTCGTGATTTTTAACCCTTTAGATTTATTTTGTATGATTTGTTCTATGATGGGTTTTCATATTTTATCTTGGAGGTCTATGGTGAATTTTCCATTAATTAAGTCTTAATAAATAAATTTAATTAATAAATTATTTATTTGAGAAAATTAATAAAATATCATGATCTTTGATATTTTGATTGTAATTAATTAAATGTGAATTATTGGGAAAATTGAATTAAATAAAAGAAAATTAGAAATTAAAATTAATAATAATTATAAAATAATAATAAAGTAATAAATATAATAATAATAATAAAAGTTATAAAAATTAAAATGAAAGTTATAAAATTTAAGTAGAGATTATTTAAAAAGTAAATTGGAGTTATAAGCTTGCATGAGAATTAACATGTGTCAACAACACGGGGGTTAGTGCATCAATTAAGCACAAGGTGTCTACAACTCTATGACTCATCAAAAAGGTTGGAAAAGACTCATGCTTAGTTGGTGACACCTTTCAGCGGTTTCAAGAAGCAATCCAAAGGTTTTTTGAGAGCTCTTTATATTCAGGCATTCATAGAAGCTTAGGGAGGGGGTGGAGAGCAATTGGAGCATTGGAGGACTCAAGAACTCTGAAGAAGGGAGCTTGCTCTGCGGGTTTTCTAAGGAAGAGCGAATTAGCATCAGAATCCGAGTAGATTCTTGTAATTTTTCTTATGCTATTTTCGCATCATGCATTCCTGTTTTCTTCATGTCTTCCATATGCCTTCTGAGGAATTTCATATTTTTATTGTATGCATTTTCAATTTGAGAAATTAAATTTATTTGAGAATTTTATATGCATGGATTTAAAAAAAAAAAAGAGAAAACGGGTTTGGGTTCGAATTAGAATCAAATTGAAATAGATTTGAAAATGTTTTCAAGATTTATGGCCAAATCCATTAGTGAAATTATTGGATAAATTTAGAGAATAATTACCTTTTAAGAAGAAATTTTTAATTGTCCTGTCGCTGCCCCTTGGATAGACCCGAACTCAGTTATTCATAACTTTTTATCGTGATCGAATTTATTCGATCGCTCCAGTCAGAATTGGCGCAACTTGGCCCTCTCCAACATATTTCAATTTCAGCTCGATCCAACGGTTCATTAGGGAGATATGAATGTCGTACTGAGACTGTTTTATTCAAAGACAGATATTTCTCCATTTTCCATAACCAAGAGTTCTTTATGCTTAAACTTCACAAAAATAATATATCAAAGCATGGAATGAATTAAAGATATTATTGAAATCTTCTCTTATTAGAATCTTATTAATATGCATTAGTTTTATATAGTTTATTATCTAATCTAATTAAATCAAATTTAATTAAGATTAATTAATAGTAGAAGAAGTGTAATTAATTATTAGTCAATCTAAGTAAATGGATGAGAGGAAATTAAAAGAAAAGATATTTTAATATAATTTATATAATAGACTTTTTATAATGTATATTGAATACTATTTAATATATATTAAACAATTTTAGAGTTGTTTAATGAAGATGATAATGTTAAGAATTTGGAGATTATTCATGTTAAAATCTACAATGAGTCTTATTGGTTTGTGATAGGGATCTCTTTCAAACAACGTTTATATAGACAAAATATTATTAGAACAATTAGAAAATGAAGTCTAATGGTTGATTTTAATATTGATTAAATAATTGTAAGATGATAATTTATATTATGTTAATTTAAATTTAAAAACTCTGAATGATATTGGATTAAGATTGAATTATTATGTTATTGGTTAATACGTTTGAATACCTTAATGGAGTTAAGAGTTAGCCAAATATTAACTAATGAGTTTATGGAAGGATTCTATAGATTGAGTATGTATAGTTTGAGGAGTTTATTATTTATTAATATTTGTAAAGGCTAGCAAACTATTAATAAATAATGGTTTAAATATATATCAACAAATTTGATTAGAGTTAATCTAGTGGAGATTATTTATTGATTGAAGTTTGGTAAAAGATAATAATTTTTGGAGTTGGATTATAATTGATTTTTAATCAATTGATATTCATTGAGTTGATATTATAGCTATGATATTAATAATTAAGTTGTGCGATAGAGTCTTATTTGAAAAGATTAATGATAATACGAATTTGTTAAGGGAATGTTGGTATTCTTTGAAAGATGACGAATATGGTCATTTAAGATTTTCAATAATTATTATTGAATTATTAATATGATCTTTTGAGTATTGAATTATAGTTGACTTTTATCATACAGAATTATAGTTAGTTATTAGTCAATTGATATTAATTGGAACTTTGCTATGGTTATGCAATTATTAATTAAATCAATTAATGAGAGTTAATTAGATTTAATTAATAATTAAGTTATGTAATAGAGATTTAATTGATATAATTCTTTTTATCGAAGTTGATAAGTCTTATCTTAATAACTTGAATAAGGACTTTAGTTATTTTAATGGTTAGTAGTGATGATTTAATTATTGCAATGATTGAATTAAGAGGCTTAAATTTTAGTAATATTTAATTAAACTTTAATTGAGTATTATTATAATGATAATAGGTCATGGATGGTGTACCTATGTTAATTGATGGATTTAATTGATTATTTTAATAAAGTTACATTCTTCTTATTCGAAGATTGATAGTTTGGTTCTCTTATAAACGAATAATGATCCTTCGATTATGATGAAAAGTTGAATTAATGATAAGGAAGAATTATTCAATTATTCATATGGATCTTAGCAAATAAAGTAAATGATTTAACGAGTAAATAATTATCCTTAAGTTATTCTTAGAATGTAATTTTTAATAATAGAAGGATAATGTTGTCGGGGAACAAATGGGTTGACTTGTAGGTCAAATGATGAAACTTAAGACACTTGTAGTATACTTGCAAACAGAAAATTGAAACTTCTATACTTAATGATTTTAGTAAACCAAAACATGTGTTTGCATCGTGTATTCTATATGCTTCTTGTTTTGGGTTTTGGATTGACTAGTGATGACCAGTCTTAGGTTGTTACCAGAGGCTCGGGGGTTATGAGATATGATGGCATGTTGATCTTATTTGGTCTCGATCTTTATAAGCCCAACCATGGTAATGTGATCGTATGCTCTATGAAATTTTTGTATTTACTGATTGTTATTGTTCATCAGTCTTCATGTGTGAAGCTAAGAGGTATGTGTATGAGACACTTGAGCTAATCATTTTTGAGTCATCGATCAGTTATTCTTGGATTATTTTCTAGTCGTCATGATGGGACTGAAATATGGATTTATTTCTTGATGATGTCATGTTGTGACATGTTTGACTCAACCATTTTGGAGTCTTCGATCAGTATGATTTTGAGATATTCTTGGTTGCTCGTTGAGAACCATTTATCTTGAGATATATTTTGGTTATTGAGAACCAATTGATACTTATGATTATCAGTGATGCCTTCAGTTGCCAATAGAGAACTGTTGTGGTCATGATTCTCTATGGATGTTTTTTCAGATGCTCATGGAGATTTGATGATTCTTATCTTGGAGATTTGATGATTCTTATTATGGATATTTGATGCTTTTATGCATATTTGATGATTTTATTATGGATTATCTTTTATGATTTTGAGATTTATGATTCCATTAGCTTAGGGTAGGTAATCTACTTGTAGTGTCGGGAAGTGGCTTGCAATGGGGGCCGAGGCCCTAAGTGGCTGCCAGGGTAACTCATTGTAAGTTTGGTTAATAAGTGATAACATTTACACACTAAATGGGGATTAAATGAACCTAAAAAGATAATTGTTTTGATGTTCTCGCCCATGTCTTGAGTGCTTGTACAGGCTAGGATGGGAGTAGTGAGAACGCATGGTTGCGACCGTGCATTCCATAGTATGTCTCGTCAGTATGAGAGGATACTAGTGGCCGCATGAGATCAATATGGACCCGTGGAGTTTAGCTAACTGCCAGGGTAACTTGTACGTGATAATTGCGATGACACTTTCCTGCTTGTAGAGTAGGTTTCCTACATGTCTTTGTGTGCCTCTGGGATTTAGATGTCGATTTTGTGTGATGGAACCTTTGAGTTAGTATACTTTTAAGATTCCTGGACTTATAGAGATTTGTGCTTCGTGAATTGATATCCTGTTTGGGACTTGAGATTATCTCCTCAGCATGGTGGGAGTGGACCACTTAGGTTCCATGCGGTCGGGTGGTAGTGTATTTTCACTCTTATCATTTGAGATCCATCAGAGACACTGTGGCCGGAGTATCCTTGGTTGGTATTTATTCTTCATTATGTTCTTGGAGTATTATGATAGATAATATACCTTATGATGGATGTATTTACTGGTATGTTTCTTATATTGATGATTTGCTTTACTTTGCATATGTTAGTTGATGATTTATTATGCTTTACTTTGCATGTTAGTAGGATGTTTTAGGAGTGACATTCCTACTATGTTAATATCGATGATCTCTTCGATGTTTTGGAATGTTACACACGGAAGGATGGCTAGGATCCACGATGGTCTAATGATGCTATTTACGATTGGAAGGAACCGTGCACTTAGTTATTTATGTTTGTGATATATGGTTATCTTTTGTGATGAATGTTTATATCTTTTGTGATGATGTATCATGTATGATATGTGGTTTCATTTATGTTATTGCATCATGGATTAATATTAGATGATGATGATGTACTTTATTTACTTGGATGTTTATTCTTTTAAGCTGTTCATACCATGTGATATGTACAGCAGATGATTGAGCTAAACTAAAATATAATTACAAAAGGACACTTGTATATTGTTTAAGTACATTGGATGTATCATTGTTATTTCATAAGGATGGGATGTTAGATGAATAGTTAATTTAGATGTGATACAACATTAAAGGATCTTTAAAGAATGTAGCATGTTATGTATATATGTTATGTTTATTTTCATTTGAATTGTTGCTATTGCTTCCGCAAATGTTATGAATGATTTTATCTTTCATGTTTAAAAAAATAAAATTGTTTGGCAAACTTAGTAAAATTCTTTGGATCCTTTGGCGAGGCATTACACTTAGTGCTTCTTTTATGGTAGATATGTTGAGGTCTATGTTCATATTGGGTTTGATGATTGCTAAATAATTTCTCCTTCATACTTTGTAAATTCTAGCTCATAGATGGATCTATTTGTAATTAACTTTTTAGTCTTTAGTTTTTCCTAACCTGGCCCTATTTCTATTAAAAATTTGATGTTGCTAGTTTGACTATAATTTGAATCGATGCCTAATAAGTTGCCAAGAGATTTACCAATTTTGACAAGGGTTTGGAGATGTTTAATTTCTGGTGGAAACTTATTACATTCAAACTAGATGGGTACTTGATTTTCCTTTTCATCATTTTAGTTTTGTTCCCATGCTAGAAACTTAACTAAGTATCCTTTATTAAAGCAGTTTGAAATTGAGATTAATTTATTCCTAATTTCCTTATTTTTATAATGAATATATAATGAAGATTTTGTAAAATTTCTAAGACATACCTATTGCTTGCAAATATTTTCTAATTTCTTTAACAGGTTTGATTGATACTTACTTGGTTCACTCCAGCATGCATTTACAACTAGCTTTGAGCACTCCATCTATTTTTTTCTACATATTTGTACCAATGATTAGTATATTAGAAAATAATTTATAATTGGATAATTTTTCCTTAGACGGAGGTGATCCTCTATCAGCAATGTCCTTCCTTCCAACTGATCTTTTGTGTGGGGGAATATATACATTTGGGTTATGCGGTTTTATTGTGGAAGCCCTAATATCAATGTCAAGTGAAGGTTTTTGTTTCCTATGACCTAACAGAATATGATTTACTTCTGAGATTGTAATAGCATTTTGCATCCTTGAAATACTATCTTCATCGAACTTTACTATGGATGCAATTTGTTCATCAACCCTTTTTTTTTTTTTTTTTTTTTGTATAGTGTTTTACTAGAAATATCTCTTGTTTTATGATGTTCCCCTCCACCTCTAATTGATTTATGCCAAGTATTGTCATTTTTTGGTTCATCTTTCCCCTCCCACTCCTAGTTGTTACTTGTTGTCATCTTTCTTCTTCCTTGTTGGTGAAGTTCATTTTTCCTTGCACTTTGATAATCTCTCAGTGTCTGGCTTCTTGAAGCTTGACTAGGGTGTTGAAAGCAGCCCCTTTTTGGGCAATACCTTCCTCTTTTTCATTTGCTAAAATGACATATTTGTTACTAGCAGGGGGATATAACTATTGTTGCCTATCATTTTGATAATTCTCTGAGAGGAACAAAGGGTACTGGGATTTAGGTTTTGCCTTGCTAGGGCAAAAAAAAAAATCGCTTGACTCTTTTTATCAGGTTTGACAAGTTTTTTTGTGGTTCCTGCTTTTGTCGCCATTTTTTTCTTTATTGCATAAAATTGTAACATAAATATTATTTAGAGTTTATTATTAAAATAAAACTCCCAAATAAATTATTATTAAATTAAATAAATATAATTATGCCAAAATTAGAACTTTAATTAAATCTTTTAAATTTAATTATTTTATTTAATTAATTTCTCAATTAATTAAATAAAATTTTAAATTGATTTTTCTTTATAATTTTTTTGTTAAATTAAACCATTTAATATTCTCTTAATTTGATTTAATTATAACTGAAAAATCACAACATACCCACAAATACAAATAAGAAAACCTTTATGAAAGACAAAGTACTAAATCAAACTCATGGGTCAAAATCATGAATTCACGTCACTTGATGAATTTAGAAGGGTAAATAACTCAGATACTTGTCCTCTTTTCTAGGACAAATGGCGTAGGGTTAGGATTCAGACTAAAGGACTACCTCCCCTCTTTACCATTAAGATACTGTGATAAGGCACACTCATCCTGAAAATTCAAGGAAGTCGATGCCCGATACCTAAAATCTATATAAAAGTTGAGCATGTACATATACATATAAATCTAAACTAAATAGGCAATGGCGAGGAGTGGTGCATCGTGTAGATCCCGACTAGCAAGTGACTACAACTCCCTCCCTCAACTACATAAAAAATGCCAAACATAAAGTAAAACATACATGTACACCATACACATATAAGTATGGGGTAACTATCCATAGAAACTGCATAAAATCATCCATCTATCTATCATCATGAGATAACTAAAAATAACTGAGTATCAAGTAGCTCATCAAATATATAGACTAAGTCTGAAATAACATCCAATCAAATTCGGTAACCAAGTACTGCTAAACATAAAACATAACTATAAAATTGGCCTAAAAAAATTCAGCAATATATCATAAAAAGTAAACTAGGGGTAGGCATTACACAGTACTTGTAAATATTGATATTGGATAGTTGAGAGGTTTTAAGTGCATGCCAAACAATACATCAAAAATGAAGACATAAAGAAATAATTTTTAATTATTCAGGTTAACTTCAATTCCTCTCTTAATTAACTTGCAATTAATTCTCCCCAATCCATATATTGTTTCCCTTATAGTATGACATCTATGCAGAAATACATCCATTCTTCAAAAAGGTAGGCTCTAGGATAAACTTTTACCCTCTGCAAAAAGACCATTAGATCATGTATGTGGGGTTTTAGATGACCTTTGTTTAAATTCATGGGTAAACGTGAACCACCTCTATAGAAATTTTGAGTCCAATGTCCAACAATGATACTACGATATTTATCAGGAGCTTCATTAAGTTTTGCAAGAGACTATGTGTGAGTGAATTTTGTAGAAGTCTGGTTAGGAATTTTGAAGATGAACTTTTTAGCCTCATGATCAACTAAGATCAATATTCCCCCATCATTTTTTCTTATGCACTTAGATTTAATGTCATAATGGTTCACACACTCTTGTATCAACTCAAGGCTTGTAGTCGCAGGAGGGAGAGATGCATCCATTAACAAATTATTATCAAGAATTTCACCAATAAATGGGTCCTTTAAATGCTCATACAATTTATCATGTATAGCTTTGACATCCACACCTCTTAAATTTGTGTCATTGATTAACAATCCTCTGCAATGCATATTGCTAGTATTACCAATGAAATGATGGGATGACCTCATAATTCCTTTACAAAGGGGTGCAATAACTACTTAGTATTTATATCAAGGGAAAGACTATAGGAAAAAAAAACTATATAAAATTGTAAAAGATCACCTTGAACCCACTAAAACTAATTAAAAGAAACTTCTTTTAAACCCTCAAACCCCACCTTCGCAGTCAATTCTTGAAAAAGAAAATCAACTTACTACCTTGGGAATAAAAATTTAAAATTGATGAGGCAATTAAAACAAATCTTGAGGATGGGAATTAGAAATATTTTAATGTCATAAGCATTGTTTAACTTGACATTTTACGACTGGTTTAATTAATTAATAATATTTTCACTTATTTACCCTCATAACATTATGATTACCTTGCATGCAATAGTCCTTTTTATGTCTTTGACACTTATCATGTAGTTTTTCTCTTAACCTCAACTTTAAATGATTATCATACAAAAATGCTATGGTGAGGTCTCCACTCCTTATGTTGCCACATAATCTTTGTTGTACCTCCTCACTTGGCATTTCTTTATGAATCCTTCTAAACTTCACTAAATCAACACAACACTTAATTGTTAGCTACTAAGTACTCTAACCCACCACCATTAGCATTTGAGATACACTGAGTATTGTCAAACTAATTTGAACCATTTTCAGAGTGGTTCAAAATTTCAAAGAAGCTCAAAGGTTCATAACCTTTCACTTGAAGACATAATTTACAAGGATGCAACCCAAGTCAAAACTGATTGATCTAAAGGGGACTTCTTTAGTAGAGATTAAAGATGAAAAACAATGGTATGAGGACATTAAGGGATTGGTCTTGAACTGATGGTTCAGAGCCATTATTTCATATAGACATAAAAATGAATAAAAGGCAACTCAAAAAGATGAGAACTAACATTGGCTTTGTCTGAGGACTGTATTTCATGGAAACACAAAGAACTTTGAATTTATGGTTGCATGGCATTAAACAAAAACTAGGGAAAAAGGAAAACAAAGAAAATGCAAAAAACAAAGCAAAACAAGAAAACAACAAGACTAAATTTACAAACTAATGACCATACTAATTATAATTTGAGATCTTGCTCATTGTAGGAAAATAGTAAGATTGTACCATCAAGATATGCTAACTTGAAGGCATTTGTACCAATGACTTCCTAGATTTTGAAAGGACATGTTCCATAGTGTATCAAACTTACTATGAGCACCCTTTGGTTCTTTACACTTGTCCCATAGCAAAATTTCATCTCCTCGCATGAATTTCCTTAGCCTAATTTTCATATCAAATTTCCTTTTCACCTTCATCTGATGCTCTATGATATAATCATCTAGTTTCTCTCTATCATCTTCAAATTTATTTAAATACAACACTCTCTTTTGTCATAAATTATGAAAGCATGCATTCCCAACCATTTATTGCAACCAAGCAACTGATAATTCTAGGGATAGGGAAACCTATGTGCCTATGTCATACACTAGGTCAAAAGGTGTCATCCCTATGGCTCTCTTTAGAGTGTTTCAATCATACCATAGTTCTTCATAAAGTCTTTTATGCTAATCTCAAGCATTATCATTCACCAACTTCCTGATGATAGCAACCAAATTTTTATTGCTAGATTCCACCTACCCATTTCTCTAGGAAAAATAATTAGAGGAATGTGCTAAAGAGATGTTATGGTCATAGAAAAACATAGTTAACTCATGAGATGAGAAATAAGTTGCGTCGTCTATAAAAATATTCTAAGGCACCCCAAAATCTATTCCTTGAGGAAGTCACACACAACCTATGAATTATTTTTCTTGGTGGGGGTTCCTTCGACCCACTTTGTAAAGTAATCAGTTGCAATCAAGATGTACATATACCCTGTGCTAGGAGGGTGTATTGGACTTGTGAAGTAAAAGCCCTATTGTTTAAAAGGTTCATTAATCAATACTTCCTTAAGAGGTAAGATAAATAACTAGGGCTTTCCTATAAAGAGCTTGCACTTTTTGTAGTTTCTCGCGTAGGCATTAGCATCCTTAGACATACTTGGCTAATAAAATTAGTTTCTAAGGATCTAAAGGTTTGACAGTGGATTAGAAATGGCCTTTGCATGATTCTTCATGGAATTTTTTTACAAGTTCTTTTTGTTGACTTTCATTAATGCACCTCATAAAAATCTCATCAATGCCTCTTTTGTAATTGTAATACCCCTCTTATCCTAACTTTAGTAGGCTTTTTGAAGATAGTATAAGTACACTTGTACTAGGTTGGGAGATAAGGTTACTTTAGGTCTTCCTTGATTTCACAACTTAACAAACTCATACATAGGTGAAACTATAAGATAACATCCAACATTTTTAACACAAAAGAATGCTAGCTAACTATGTTAAAATTGGTAATCAACTAGATGCTTATGCTATTATATTTTTCAAAACATTTCCATAATTATATACATTCCTTATTGCTTATGATGTTAGAGATTGCTTTGTATTGGGCACTTGATCATGCTTTATATAAAGTCTTTAACAAATTAGGTATATGGTTGATTTGTATAATGCTCTGTATAGCAGTATAAGTTCATTATTATGATTTCACTGCCTTGTTCATAATATTCTAATTATTTGGTTTCAAGCTAACCCAACTAACCCATTATGTCTTATATATGTGTGTGTTTACTCTACTTGGCATGTCTTCAAGATGAGGGGAGGAAGTTGTAGTCACTTCGAGAGAGATCTACATGATGTCACACTCCTCCTTCATTGCATGTCATTGTTTTTTTATATGTATGTATGTATATATGTGTATATATGTAGTATTTATGTATGTGTATGTGTGTGTGTGTATACACATGTTTACATCTACATCTACATCTACATACATACATATACATACAAACACAAGCATGTGCATGCATGCATATGTATTGTATCTTGTCAATAATACCTTGCATGTGTGCAGGCCTAGAAATCCTTAGTTTGTCAGTTACTTTGTACAAGAGCATAGCCATAGAACACAAAAGCACAACAATATGACAAAAAATGCAACACTAATAAATATAAGTGCAATGTTACTCGACACATGAACAAATCTTCTTAATGTATGCATGAATATGGTGACTTGAACAAATGTGCAATTTTGCATGATGAATTTGCTACTTTATTGTATAAAATACGCAACAATAATGCTTGTATGTGCATCATTGTGAAATATATGCATGGGAATAAGAAATGGATGTGCAACAATGGGGAAACCTTTCTAGTTTGACCTCCAAAGCTTGTTTTCAATATCATGATATAATATAAAATGAACATTTAAGTATAAGTGGCATAATTTTCCTTTCTTATACTTTAAGTTCAATTTTATGTTTCTTTTTTTTTTGGCAAAAGTTCAATTTTATGTTATACATCTTGCACCTTTTGAGATAGGTTTCAGCCTCATAGGAGTTGAAATAAAGATTTTAGATTTTGAGGTTTTAAGAAATTTTAGACTTAACCAAATTGTAGAAATCAGAATTTCAACTTGTACTTTTTATAATTTGTGACCTTGTATCTTCATTCGAGGCATTCTACTTTATAGAAATATGATGTTCATTCTTAAAAAGTGTTTGATAAGTATTTTTTGCATTTTGTTGCTTATGTGGTGAATCAAGGTTTAGTGGATTGCCCTAAGAACGTACCCTAAACTAGTTTCCCTCTTAACCGATTATTTTGGACTTCAAATTAAAATTATTTTGGTCACCAAAGGCTAATGGATTTTGTGGATTTTTGGAAGAGATAATTTCCTACATGTTGAGCTGTCATTTTGTACGATGCTTAACGACAGGAATCCTTTCAAACTCCTCTCTTGAAAAGCTAATCCAAGGATCAACTCTAAAGTTTTGGGTGATCTTGCGACCTACTGGAATCCACTCAGTTGAAGATAAATATGAATGTTCACAAGGAGGCCTTTACTAGTTCTAAATAATTTGGATAAGATTTGAATCATCTTGTTGTCTCAAAAAGAATAACCACACAAGAAAGAATTTTTATTTTTATTTTTTATTTATTTTTATGATGAATGCAATCTAACAATGCAACTATATGAATTCCAATTTAACCAAGGGGTTAGTAAAGAAAATAACGAAGATAGGGAACTAAGAAATTTAAGCAAATAACATGAAAAGTAAATCCTAATGGACATAAGCTACGGAAATAATGCATCTGCGAGTTAAGCTTTCAAAAAGATTGGTAGGTAACCAATGAAAATAAGAGTAGCGCTTCCTTTATTCTATTGATGCAATCGTCGATGGGAATTTAGTAACCGTGAGATGTTTTAATTTTCATCAGATTGCAAGGCCACAAAAAGTGTGCTCATGCGAGACAAAAAGCTATGAAGGAACAAAATGGTGATCTCTTCTTGAACTAAGTACGTCAGTAGAATTTGTAGGCCCGTAGGAAACACCAGAATCAAAAGATTGCACAACTAGAATATCACAATAAAACTATTGGCTCAATTACATTCCATGAATATACATCCATAAAATATATCACACTTAGGCAAGAATCACTACACTCAAAATGTGAGCACCAATAGCATATATTATTGCATCAAAATAATGATGGCCTTGAATACATATTACATTCTTGAATTTATAAGAAATCTTCTCCTCAATTTGTGTTGAGAGTGAGACATTCCTTCATGCAAATATATACTTAAAACTAATAAAAAAAATCTAATTATATACAAACTGACTCTCTAAATGGTGCTAAGTAGGACTGCACTCTTATTTATATCATTTAATGGGTGCATGAGCCTTTACATGTCTTAAAACAAAGAAAGCATAAGAAAATAAGAAGAAGAAAGCTATCAAATGATGTAGGAGTCTGCGATGATTACAAAAATAGAAGGTCAACCTTCTCTAGATGTTTGTAGGAGTTAAACTATTGTCAAAATGCATTTTTGATGCATGGAAAGCTCTAAATTTGGAACTGGCATTTAACTGTCGGTGCACCTCTAAAGAAGTGCACCTCAAGAGAATCGCACCTTGCACACCTTGGGAGAAATTTGTGCAAGGTGCTTAATTCACCAAAAAATCAAAGTTCTTGCTTTTGAAAACGGTTTCTAGGTTTTGCTCAAATGGGGTTTTAGATCACTTTTGTGTACTTACTTTAATCCTTTTGATGATTTGTACCCTCTTTATAGCCAAAAAAAATCATAGACCTTAACTCCTTCAACTTCTAAAATCCCAAGGCACCTGTGTTGAATCTTGTCATTAATAGTTGCATAAGATGAAGAACTTGTTTCGGGTCATGTATCCAACCTCTATATCTTTGATCTTTAGTGTAAATTGCTTGATTCTTTCTTTTCTCTGATTTCTCGATCCTTCCCAATCAGAGACCAAGTGATCCAGATTATCCAAAATGATCAAAATATTTGAAACTTTTTCATATATTTTTTACAAGTTTTTCTAGGTCCTTTTAACTAGGCTTTTCGGAGGTCTTCTGCTCAAAATTTCAAGTTAAAACCTTCTTCAATCCTTAAAATTGGGCAACCAAAAGGCTCACTATTTTAGGGACTAGAATTAGATTTTTAATTCTTCTTTCAACGGTGTAAACGGTTTTGAATTCCAATCTCTAGGTCAAAATTTATGACCCCGACAAGTTAAGGATGTCTTTTTATCTGCACAAAGAAGCAAACATTAGTCCAGAGAGTTGAAAAATAAAACCCCAAACAAACCCTAATTATGACAAAAAGAAAAAGAATGCAAAAAAATTGTAAAACATGCAAAAACCTCATTCAAACCCTAAAAAGCAAAAAAGAGTGCACTTGACGCACCTCAAAGGTGCACTTGGTGTGCCTAATCCCTTGTCTAGCCTTTTAAATATGAGAGTGTGCAAAAGTGCACCTTATGGGTTGCACTTGGTTTACACTTCATGAGTCATTTTAATACACTTAGGAGTACAATGATGCATAGTTGTGCACCTTTATAGGTGTTTTAATGTTGTTCTTTTTTTGTGTGTAGGTGCGAGGAAGAGAGGTAGAGAAAAGGGCACATTGGTGCACCTCAAGAGCTATGCAAGTGCACAATTGTGAGAGGGAAGTGCTTTTGTTATTGACTTAGCGCACTAGTGCACCTAGTGAGGTGCACTGGGTGTGCATTTTTACTTGCACAAAATGATTTTTCTTCTCCAAAACACAGTTTCTGGGGATCTGGGTTTCTTGGTAGAGACCCTGACTAGGAAAAAAATAGTAAGTAAAACCCTAAAAGGACTCAAACCCCAGACTAGGGATCCAAAAAGCTAAAAAATAAAGTAGGGGGTCCCCATTTCTAGGCAAAATGGGGCATGCATTGTGAAACCACGACACTACATTATTATGATTTTATGACGTTTCTTCATGTGAAAATGCTTTGATGTATGAAATAGGGTTTGGGGACTATGATTATGAGAGCCTAAGTTATTTTGCCCTAAAAAATACTTATACTTTCATATTCTATTTATGAGTAGGGTAGAGACCCTAGGTGAGTGTCTCACCATAGGTGTTGGGGTCCATAAGTGGTTGTCAAGGGATCCTATGCTTAGAGACTAGTGTCTTGCGCAATGAAATGTCCCTTTTCTGATTTTACATGATATTTCCAACCTTTAATCAGATCTTTAAGATCAAACAACTAATATCACAAAGATCCTCCAAATTTCTCAAGAAACCCCAAATCGGGTATGCCAGAAATTGTGCCAAAAGCTTCACAGCTTCACCAATTACTAATAAATCTGAAAATGGAAATTTTTACAGAACTTTCAGCAGCATAACAGCCTACAAATTGACATTTCCAGATCCGTATAGCCTTTACACAACAGCTCAAAAATGTAGGACCAAAACTATGCTCATCGGGCTCCCGAAATAGCACAAAATATGCTCGGAAACACCACAAGAACACTAATAATCTATCTCAGAAGTTTAATCACGTCCCAATATATATATTCAGATCTATTTTAATAGCTTAAAGTCTAAAATACAGCAGCAACCAAAACTGATATGAAATACTCAACCGGAAACACCAAACTCTTACAAAAATACACCCGGAAACTCACAAATCTGCACTGTTCAGCACAAAGGCAAACTCTGTATGAGCATGCACATGGAATGGCTTCAAACTCCCGTCCTTAGCCTTCCTGGAAACCTGCAAACTCCCATTCTTGGGTCTCCCTGGAAACCTGCAAACTCCCGTTCTTGGGTCTCCTTCTCCACAGGTTTGGCAGCCTCTGAAGAATAACAAAGAATGAGCGAAAATCAAGTCTGGAATCCCCCCAAAATGCCTCCAAACCTCTTTAAAAAGGGCATAACTGTAACTCACATCCAAGAGAGGTTAATGAAACATATTTTAATAATAATTATCATTTATTAGTCCAACGGTTTCCAAAGATTAACTCCCTTTTTCCGAAACTTCACTTTCTTGGGCCTGCCTGCCTTAGCAAAGATTTTCTTTTTTTTAAATTATTTGAAAAGGGGACATGACAAGTCCTCCCCTCCCAATCATTGCTTGTCCTCAAGCAATGGCTGAACAATAAACCAATCAATCCACCTGGATCCCAAATGTAGTCATGAACTATACTACTACCAATTAACATAGGCTCCTGCAATATCCTTTGCAATATGACCAAGAGGAATCCATAATCAAATTGACAATTATAGCTCAACCAAACTCCGAAATCACCACTACCACAAACAAAAACCCATGAGGCACAAACTCTTAGAACATCAGAACCCAAGTAAAGTGGACAAATCAAACTACCAACACAGTAAATACCATCAACGCATCCCACTGGCCTATATGGAATGTACAATCCAACTCTGAAACAATGGTGAACCCTCTTGAATGAAACTGTACCAAGTATGGAGAATCCACACACTGTACAACTCCTGCAGTCAACACAACTCTGCAAATCATCGGCCACTATCTCATAACCATAACTCCCATACACTGCTGATGGTGAAAAGACATTACAAGATAAAGAGTAAGAAATGGAATCCAAACCAAATTTGTCTACCATCAACTCCTCAGCACAAGGATCAAATGCTAACTGATGTACATACCCTGCAATATAATGTTGATAAAAAAAACCAACCTCAGTCAACAGCTCACCATGAAGAAGTGATACAACCCACTGTGACTGATCACCAGCTAAGTCAAGAGATGTCATAGCCAAAGGAGTAGAATCAATAACAACACCTGCTGAAGCATCACTCTGAAACTCCTGCTCTAAGTCATGTATTATCAAGCTGTCAACTGTAGAACCTATCGCCATGTCATGCCCATCACAACTCTCATCTTGAGGCATCAAATTGTCCCATAACTGATGATAAGCACTAGGAACCAAAGTACATCTCTGTATCATCATCTCATCAACATGGTCATCAAAGGTAGATAGATGAGCATACCTCACAGTGTAATGCCGATAGAATGCACCAATCTCAGTCAGTGGCTCAGACTGCAATCCATATGTAACTAACTGCAATCGATCATTAACCAAATTGGAACTGACTACTACCTCTGAAGACATTGCGAAGGGAGTAGTATTACTAGTAGGAACCATGCCAACTATCAGCTCACCAATGTCACACATGGTCTTTGATACAACATCTCTAGTCTTCGTGCCATTAGTACTAGAGGTCACCACCATGTCAGGCATACAACAATCTGCTACAACACCCAACTCAATTGAACCTAACTCTAGTGGGAATGAACCTGATATTCCAATGTTAGTATCAAGAATGGATGCATCCCCATCTCCACTGTCTCTGACAATCTCGGCCATGGACATCCTCGGATCACCAAACACCACTGCTTGTGACTGTATAGAATCAGGTGAAGACTGTAGTCGCTCTAACTCCATGGTCACCTTAGCCAAATGAAACTGTGACTCCTTGAAAGCCAACTGTGTACTCTCAAGAATCTCAGAAGTCACCACAAGCTGCTCAGTAATCTCACTCACCTCATCTTCCTTGGCCAACAATGCATCATATGCTGTACTGCCCCACTTCATAAGATAATCTCTGTCGGCTACCAACTGCATATAATCCTGTCTCAGAATCTGGATAGCCTCCCATAAAGAGTGGAACTCTGTCAAGGAAAGATAACTGCCTCCCTGCTCATCACTAGTAGGAGAACCCCATCCATAAACTGCTAACAACTGACGAGCAGCATCGAAATGCTGGCAAGTGATAGCAATGTCTTGGTCACTAACTCTCAACTGATTAGACACATGATGGCACTGGCTTGACTGTCTCCTACAAACCTCCTCTGATGCACTGTCTAAAGGAGTATCCTCAAAGTTACTAGTCTCTAGAGTATTACCATCCATATCCTGTGAATCAAATCTCAAACTCATATCAACATACAGAGTATCAAAAACATTAGCATTTCTGTCCAACTCCTCTATACCCAAGGAAACTAAGTCTTCAAAATTGCCCATTGCATCCTTCTGGATGTCATCAATGCCAATATGATCCTGGGACTCATCTATACACACTGCCAAATATGAAAGATCATCAACACATTCCAGCAAGTATGGTCGACTGGATATATGAACAAAGCCCAACACCGGTGTATAAAAACTAATACCAACATCAGATAAGATACTGGCACAAGAAAAGACAACACCGTGTAATCCGCTAATCAAATCCATGATAGCACCCAAACAAACACTGCGACCAAAAAGTGTTAAAGATCTCCAGTCAACTGAATCCCAAACACCAATATAACAATCTCGTGTCCATATCCGTAAACTAGAATCAACTGGTAACTCAAGCAAACTCCTCACCTGAGTAATATGACCAATACCAACTAACTCCACATACCTGTCATGATAAGGTAATGAAGTCACAATACTATCTTCACTCACCTTCAGCTGGCGGGATAAATCATGTGAAGTACTACCTGCCTCAACCTCATGTGATGAAGCATCTAACTGCGCCTGGTACTCTTTCTCAGCAAATTCATGAATGCTCAACGTCTGCTCATCTCTACTAGGTATCTCACCATCCTGCACAACAACATCCTCATAATCATCATCTGAACCCACTACACTGTAGTCACTGCCTGTTGTAACTATACCATCCTGAATACCTGTGGCATCACCCTTTGACAACCTGTAAACAATTGTCTCAATTTGAGTATCAAGTTGACTGTTACTATCAATCTGTGTAATATCCTTTCCCACCACCTCCTGTGGCAAAGTAGAATCTGAGACCACTACCTGGCTATCAGCTAGTTTCTCAAACTCCTCATGCAAGTTCTTGGGAATTCTGTCATCTGTCCTGTGAGAAAATCTGCCAAATAGAAATCCAGTCAACTTATCCACCTTAGCTGGGTCAGATAACATGTCATTTATACGGTGGTGCTCAACCAACTGTTTAGACATGTCATGGCTTATTTTCATAAGTTTATCTCGAATGTCTAAATAACCATCCTTTCTATTATTTTGACTCTGGCTATCAATTGTCCAAGATTGTTCCCTCTGAGACTCTGTACTATACCTGTCCATTCTGGATAAAGTAGAGTGTAACCCCAATAGGATATAACTTCTTCAAACACCAAGAACTAACATGCAAATGATTAGAAGTAGCATGCAACCATAGATTTGGACATGCAACTGATTAGAAGCAACATGCAACCACCAAATTATGACATGCAAGATCTGGGTAGTTGTCAAAACTGAAATGCAAACTTCTACAACCACCAAATTCACCAAGAACTAACATGAAAATGATTAGAAGTAGCATGCAACCATAAATTTTGACATGCAACTGATTAGAAGCAACATGCAATCATAAATTATGACATGCAAGATTTGGGTAGTTCTCAAAACTGAAATGCAAGATCTGGGTAGTTGTCAAAACTGACCTGCAACTTCTACAAACCCTCAGGCTGGCAAGATCATGGCTCTGATACCACTGAAATGTCCCTTTTCTGATTTTACATGATATTTCCAACCTTTAATCAGATCTTTAAGATCAAACAACTAATATCACAAAGATCCTCCAAATTTCTCAAGAAACCCCAAATCGGGTATGCCAGAAATTGTGCCAAAAGCTTCACAGCTTCACCAATTACTAATAAATCTGAAAATGGAAATTTTTACAGAACTTTCAGCAGCATAACAGCCTACAAATTGACATTTCCAGATCCGTATAGCCTTTACACAACAGCTCAAAAATGTAGGACCAAAACTATGCTCATCGGGCTCCCGAAATAGCACAAAATATGCCCGGAAACACCACAAGAACACTAATAATCTATCTCAGAAGTTTAATCACGTCCCAATATATATATTCAGATCTATTTTAATAGCTTAAAGTCTAAAATACAGCAGCAACCAAAACTGATATGAAATACTCAACCGGAAACACCAAACTCTTACAAAAATACACCCGGAAACTCACAAATCTGCACTGTTCAGCACAAAGGCAAACTCTGTATGAGCATGCACATGGAATGGCTTCAAACTCCCGTCCTTAGCCTTCCTGGAAACCTGCAAACTCCCATTCTTGGGTCTCCCTGGAAACCTGCAAACTCCCGTTCTTGGGTCTCCTTCTCCACAGGTTTGGCAGCCTCTGAAGAATAACAAAGAATGAGCGAAAATCAAGTCTGGAATCCCCCCAAAATGCCTCCAAACCTCTTTAAAAAGGGCATAACTATAACTCACGTCCAAGAGAGGTTAATGAAACATATTTTAATAATAATTATCATTTATTAGTCCAACGGTTTCCAAAGATTAACTCCCTTTTTCCGAAACTTCACTTTCTTGGGCCTGCCTGCCTTAGCAAAGATTTTCTTTTTTTTAAATTATTTGAAAAGGGGACATGACACGCAAGCTGTCTCTAAATGTGAGTTGGTTAATAAGTGATAAAATAATAATAAATGAACTTATGAGTTGGTTTTTGGGTTTCACACTAAACAATACAATGTGGATATAATGTTAGAGTACTCAGGGTAGGGGCATCCTACATATCTTATAGGTCCTAAGCCCAAGTGGTTGATCCCAACATTACTTGGTTGTGTGTATCCGAGTTGGAGTACTTGGGGAAAAGATGTTATGTGTGGCAAGATGATCTTAGACCATGTGGTTGATGTCAACACCGTAGTAAGGTACAATGACACTCACTTAGATTTGGTTGAGCCCCTCACTCTACTTTTGCCTCTGGTTATCCATTTTTTTTGTGTTTTCATTCTGAGCAATGTTCTTTTATGTGGCTCTATGTTACCTTTGTGCTTTGATTTTGGGGTATAAGCCTTAGATTACCTTAGAACCTATGTGGATCATGGTCTTATCTCCTATCTTGGGGGAGTGAACCATTTATGGCTCTGTGTGGTTGGGTGGCAAAATATTTCAAAGTATTATTCGAGTGTTCATGGATGACTTTATCTAGATCATTGTCGAGTGGTAGTTGAAGATCATTTCTTGAAGTCTATATGTTGCATCTCCTTGAAATAAATCTATGTAATATTGTAATGTAAACTCTTGAAGAAAGAAAAAGCTCATATGTATATGTATTATGAAATGAAAGCTGCATAAAAAGGGAAAATGGTATCTCTAGGATAAATAAAGGAAAATGTGAATATATTAATATTTAAAAAGATTAATGAAGTTATGATGATGCCATGACATTGTATATTTATTGTATTTAGATGAATGTATGATGAATAAAAGAACTATGTACTCTTCATAATGCTAAAATTAATAATCTATGATTTGTTTACATGTGTAGTCGAAGGTTTAAATCTATTTCATGTATCTTTATTGCATGTTAAGTGGATATATTTGATTATAAGGATTAGAGCATTTGTTCTTCATTTCTAAATGGAAATTATGATGGATAATGTATCAAATCACAAGTAGACATGAAACTAATAGATGGTTTAACTTAAGCGGTAAGGATACAATGTAGAAAGAAAATTAAGCAATATTGTGTAAAGATGACATTGGGGAACCTATTAGGACCTTTTTTTGTTGACGATTAATTAAACTTATCAAGAAGTTATTAAAAAAAACATTCACTAAACTTCGTATCAATTTGTCTTATCCTTTCGAGATCCTAATGGGGCATCACAACACCTAGTGTTAACCTCATTTCTCATTTCTCATGAGGTGTTAAGTGCTTAAGGAATTCTCCATATGTAAGATAATATGCTACACCAGAAAACTAGGAATCAACAAGACTAACCAATAGATCCATGGGTTTTACTTTTCTATCCTCCACCAATAAATATTCACTTTTTGCTATCAATTTGCATAGTCCACGCCCTCAAACCAATTTGGCTGACTTTATATTTAGGTCATACTCTTGGATCTTAGTGACCCAAATTGCCCTTTTATTACACCCACCTCATGTTGAATTAATATACTCTAAATTGTGGTTTCAGGTACATACACAATTGAGTACAAATATAGGATATAAAACCTAAATTGCTTTATTTCCTTGATAACAACAAAGGCTCTCTTCCTTATGAGAGAGTATTTAAGCTTGTTCTTCTTTAGAGGAGTGCTCATAGATACAATAGGGGCGTCTTCTCGTTTGTCATTTTTATGAGTAAGAATGTCATAAAGGGTCTATTCATAATCATAACAATAAATGATAAAATATTTCTTAAAATCAAGACTAACCAACATAAGAGCTTGCAATAAGGTGGACATGATGTCATCAAAAGCCTTTTGACCTTCCTCACTCCATTTAAAATGTTGTTTTTCACTCATCATGTCTATAATGTGCTTCATTATCTTTGTAAACTCAGGTATAAAGGCCCTCAAGAAATTAATTTGGCCAAAGAAAGACTTTATGCCACTTCTTCTATAAGGTTGACTCAGTTGTTGGATAGCTTTGACCCTATTCGAGTCTATTTTGATTCCTTCTTTGAAACTATATGCCCTGCAAGCTTTCCTTCCATCATAAAGAACACTGACTTCTTTGGGTTCAAGGATATATTATGCTTCTAGCACCTCAACAATACCACTTACAAATCCATGAGGTAATGTTTCCTCCTATTTGAGAACACTCTTATATCACTTTTTGCAAGCTTATTCTTTAAAACATGTGTGAACTTCGCATGGTTATGTATTATTTTAAGCATAGACTTTGTAAGACTAGTACTACTTAATAATCCTAAACTTTTGATGAACTTTGGACCATTATCAAGCTATATGGGTTTTATATATAATGCTCTGATATTCGAATATCTATTTTAATTTTGGTTACTTCTAATAGAGCTTTATATCTTTTAGATTATATGGCTTTTTTTTCATCCTTTACACACACACAAGAGATATAAAGATATCTATTAGTATCATATTTTTTCCCTCTGTATCCTGGTCTTGTTGTATTATATGTTTCTCATGGTTGTAATGTAAGAAAATTTATGCAAATGGCCTCCTTTACTCATCACTCCTCTTTATTATTTCCTTTGATGAGTTCCTATGGCTTTATGAGGTTTTCTAGTAGATGGATGTAAAGGAAAGGGTGTCATAAATTAGCAATTTTATATTAATAATATTCTTCTTATATTTGGTTCAATTTGACGGGATTCAACTTTTTCCAAATCCTAAGGAACTTATGGTTTTTTATTGGAATTAATAATGGGTTTCCTATTGCCACTTCTCTAGTTTTTGCAGACTTACTCATGTGACAATAGTGTGTAGTCCTTTCTATTATTGAGGATGTCATATCCCCATATTAAGATAGAAATTTTAATAATTATTAGATAATACAATGTTATTAAATAAATAATAAAGTTATATTAAAACTAGTACTAAAATATAAAACAAGAAAATAATAATTATTTAAATCTATATCATTAATAAAATAATTTTAAGTATGATATTTTAAATAATTAAAAAATAACAAAATTTCAATGAGTAAAGAAATAAATAAAATTAAATACAAGAGACAATATTGTAGAAAGTATGTTAACTTTCTAAATAAAATTTAATAATAAATAAAATAAACACAAATAATTAAATAAATAAATAATATAATATAGACTAATATAAATTAACAAAATCTAATGAAAAGTCAAGAGATGTTTAACAAATAGACACGACTCCTTAAAATTAAGATATAAAAGGGAGGAGAGTTTATTTTAGAGAGGAGAAAAAAGGAAAAAGAAAGAGACAGGTATCGTAATCGAAGGTATAGAAGGAAGGATAGTCAAAGATTTCTCACTCGTAAGGACTGAGGAGAAATAGTGTCTGTGGCTTGTATCTCCAACACAGCAAAGAAGACAGCACTCCGCATGGTTCCACGTCACCCTCGTACCCTACAACAAAAAGGTTTTAAGGTAAGAATAATGTATTTAATGTGTCGAATATTGATTATGTTATTAAATAAATGAACACTAAAGAAGTCATATAATGATGAAAAGAAATAAATATGTTAAATATTGATTATGTTATTCAAGAAATGAATATGCTTTAATATTAAAAAAAATTAAATTTATATAAGAAATAATTATGTTTTAGTATTAATTATATTATTAAAGATGCAACTTAAGTACATCAAGAAATTAAAGTTATAAGATGAACATGTTCTTTGAAATTAAATAAATATCTAACTGATGTAATTAATTAAGAAGAGATAATGATTCAAGAAAGATCTCAAGATTATGATAATTAGTAAGAACTAGGTGGATAAGAGGGTAGGGCTGAGTCCTAAGGCAAGAGGGGAATATACTAACTCTAAGGCTTAGGTTTATCGAGCTATGGGACCCCACCTCAATTTTCAAGGACTAAGGTGTGGTATAGCATCTAGGCATGGTGAAAGATGGAAAGCACTCATTTGAAAGGCAGGGACCAAAGTCCTGTCAAGCCTTTAATGCAGTCTCCTTGTCCAATCCCCGGATGACTTAGCCTATACATACAATGTAGTAGATAGGATATGAACATATATAAAGAATTATTTTGATTAAATAATACAATAATAATCTTTACATTGATTCCTTAGCAAAAATAGGACAATATTATAAGCCCTTACAAGTAGGGACATTATAGTGGTATCAAAGCATGATCTTGTCATCCTGTAGGGTTAAAAAGGATCTAGAAAAATAATTTATACGAAAGACTAATGTAGAAAATTAATGACTAATAGAAAGGATTCAAACATATCCATGATAGAAATCTAAGAATTTGAACTAAAAGAAATATATATTTTAACTCAATTTGAGGAAGGGCAGACTGTCATATCCCCATTTTAAGATAGAATTTAAATAATTATTAGATAATACAATGTTATTAAATAAATAATAAAGTTATATTAAAACTAGTACTAAAATATAAAACAAGAAAATAATAATTATTTAAATTTATATTATTAATAAAATTAATATTTAGTATGATATTTTAAATAGTAAAATAATAATAAAATTTCAATGGGTAAAGAAATAAATAAAATTTAATACAAGAGACAATATTATAGAAAGTATGTCAACTTTCTAAATAGAATTTAATAATAAATAAAATAAACACAAATAAGTAAGTAAATAAATAATATAATATAGACTAATATAAATTAACTAAATCTAATGAAAAGCCAAGAGATGCTTAACAAATAGACATGACTCCTTAAAATTAAGATATAAAAGGGAGGAGAGTTTATTTTAGAGAGGAGAAAAAAGGAAAAGAAAGAGACAAGCATTGTAATCGAAGGTATAGAAGGAAGGACCATCAAAGATTTCCCACTCGCAAGGACTAAGGAGAAATAGTGTTCGTGGCTTGTATCTCTAACACAGTAGAGAAGACAATGCTCCGCACAGTTCCACGTCACCCTCATACCCTACAACAAAAAGGTTTTAAGGTAAGAATAATGTATTTAATGTATTGAATATTGATTATGTTATTAAAGAAATGAGCACTAAAGAAGTCATATAATGATATAAAGAAATAAATATGTTAAATATTAATTATGTTATTCAAGAAATGAATATTCTTTTTATTTTATTTTTTTATAATTATATAAGAAATAATTATGTTTTAATATTAATTATATTATTAAAGGTGCAACTTAAGTACATCAAGAAATTAAAGTTATAGGATGAACATGTTCTTTGAAATTAAATAAATATCTAACTGATGTAATTAATTAAGAAGAGATAATGATTCAAGAAAGATCTCAAGATTATGATAATCAATAAGAACTAGGTGGATAAGAGGGTAGGATTGAGTCCTAAGGCAACAGGGAAATATACCGACTCTTGGGCTTAGGTTTATCAAGCTATGGGACCCCACCACAATGTTCGAAGATTGAGGCATGGTATAGCATCTAGGCATGGTGAGGGATGGAAAGCACTCGTTTGAAAGGTGGGGACCCAGGTCTTATCAAGCCTTTAATGTGGTCTCCTTGTCCAATCCCCGAATGACCTAGCCTATACACACAATGTAGTAGATAGGATATGAACATATATAAAGAATTATTTTGATTAAATAATACAATAATAATCTTTAGATTGATTCCTTGGAAAAAAATAGGACAATACTATAAGCCCTTACAAGTAGGGACATTACAAAGGATCATTCACATATATGTCATTGGGGTTTCTCATGTATGTTCCTCGTAGCATTCTTATGAGCCAAATCTAATCTTATGAAAAGGTGGTCTATTTTAAAATTATGTAGATCATTCAATTTCCTTCATGGTAACCTCTTCACGAGCTATGCTAACTTTGTTCAATGATTCATTAATGTACAAATGCTTTAGATGGGAACTATTCATGTGATGATATCATATATTTAAAAAAAAAGGGCTTTTTTTGTCTTTAGGATGATCTATCGATACAACTTTGATCATTTTTATCCAGGGTGATCCATACTCGCTATTTCATGGATATCTTAATAGACCATTTTGTTATATATAGTTTGGTGAAGTGTATAATTGCTCGATAAACCTAAGCCCAAGAGTCGGTATATTCCCCTCTTGCCTTAGGACTCAACCCTACCCTCTTATCCACCTAGTTCTTATTGATTATCATAATCTTGATATCTTTCTTGGATCATTATCTCTTCTTAATTAATTACATCAATTAGATATTTATTTAATTATACAAGCTATGGGACCCCACCACAATGTTCGAGGACTGAGGTATGGTATATCATTTAGGCATGGTGAGGGATGGAAAGCACTCATTTGAAAGGTGGGGACCAAGGTCCTGTCAAGCCTTTAATGTGGTCTCCTTGTCCAATCCTTGGATGACCTAGCCTATCATACAATGTAGTAGATAGGATATGAACATATGTAAAGAATTATTTTGATTAAATAATACAATAATAATCTTTAAACTGATTCCTTGGAAAAAATAGGACAATATTATAAGCCCTTACAAGTAGGGACATTACAGAGGATCATTCACATATATGTCATTAAGGTTTCTCATGTTTGTTCCTTATTGCATTCTTATGAGCTAAATCTAATCTTATGAAAAGGTTTTTTTGGTGCCTATAAGGTGGTCAATTTAAAATTTATGTAGATCATTCAATTTCCTTCATGGTAACCTCTTCACGAGCTATGCTAACTTTGTTCAATGATTCATTAATGTGCAAATGCTTTAGATGGGAACTATTCATGTGATGATAGCATATATTTAAAAAATTAGGCTTTTTTTGTCTTTGGGATGCTCTATCAATACAACTTTGATCAATTTTTATCTAAGGTGATCCAGTCTTGCTATTTCATGGATATCTTAATAGACCATTTGGTTATATATAGTTTGGTGAAGTGTATAATTTGCTTCTTTCCATCATTATGATGTTTCTAAGGTTTTTTTAATATATGTTCACTAACAAGATTAAATTTAGTATCAAATAATGCTTGTAGTCCATACCTTGGTCATTTTTGTACTTGAGTCATTAGTTTTATCTTGTTTTTGTACATCTAACACTAGTGCAGGATAATGATCATCACCTTAATAGATGAATCTTTAATGCATTATTTAGGAGCAAGATTGATCACAAGTTCTAACTTAGTTGAATTTTACTAAATAGTCAGATCAGGGCCAAAATATTTGATGATAAGGTATAACTTATTAGTAGGCATTAATATAGTGTTGCTAATTGTAAAGGAGGGTATGTCCCCTAAGTCCTCTAGAGATAGAGGCATATGTACTGACTTAAACACAATTCAGTATTAGGAAGGCAATTAAGATAAGGGTATTCCCTTACTTCAAAGATATACAAAAGGGAATGCCCTTCTAAGTCGTAATTTAATGAGCAAGTGTATTTCTAATATATACAAGGGGCATCATTGCCCTAGGCAAGACAACAGGTTTTCTTCTCCATTATTTTTCCCTAGTTGCCTGCACTTTGAATGGGGACAAAATTTCCCAACTTAAATTATTAATGAAATCAAGGCTTATGTTGTTTATTGATAAAATAAAATTTTAAAAAATATTTTAGTGAAGGGTATATTGTCCAATGTAAAAAAGTGGAACAAGAACTTTCACATTGTCCGAGATAAAAACACCTATGATAAATTTTTGTTTGATTTATTTATTTAAATAAAATAGTCAAGTGCATCAATAACAATAACATAGAATAATGATAATGTTTACTGATACACCATTGCATTGGGAATGGACCAATCAACAAATTTTTTTTTTCTATTAATTATAATATAGAGTCATTACCAAGACAAACCACAAAAAGCTACCCGAGGAGTATAGTCAATACACGATATGTGGTCCATAAAGATCTTCAATTAAACATTGAACCAACTAAAAAATAAATTGAATAAAGTATCAAAAAGGATAAGTAATAGCATTTTTAGAGGTACATCCAAGCTGTCCAAGGCAGGGGACCATCAGAACACCACAACCTTAGTTTCTCATCCTTGATCACTATGTTAGGATCCTTCATAATCTGCTCGTATGGAAGTGTTGGTGCATGGGGAAAGACATTGATCATTATGCATAGAGTTTTTCCTTAGTTGAGCTTTTCTTTGTTTTCAATAATTACAATCATGCTTTTAACTTCACAAGACTCCGCTAGTATGTTAACCACTTTGCCCATCTTGGTGTTGTTGATCCTCAGTTTGTACACCATGACACTAGTGCTAGCTTGATCTCCTTCACCAACTTGTGTGTTTAGTTCCTCTATTTCCTTCCTCAACTTGATTTGCTCCAACATATCCTTGAGAGTGTCCTCAAATGAGTCTAGTGCATCAGCCTTCACCTCAAATTTAATACCTTCTTCTTTAAGCACTTTTGTGCAATCACTTGATACCCTCAAAGCATGTCTCACTTTAGCCTTGTAGCTGAAGGCAACTTGCATAATATTTTATGCATAATGAGTCTCTTGAGAGACTCAATAAGGATTCTATTCCTATCTTTAAATATATCATCATTCCTAATAAGAAAAATAGACCAAAGAAAATAAGAAGGGAAAATGGCCCATGATTTGTTAAGTTGCTTGGGGAGGCTTGGGGTACACCTAGTGAGAGCAAAAAATGTGAGTAATTCAGACTTAGTTTGGACACCCAACCAGTTTTAGACCCCTTTGTGGAAAATTCCCACCCATAAAACAAGTGGTACATGGTTTTGGGCATGGAGTAGAAGGAACAGGTGAAGGGATTTCCATCAATATCGTACAATGGGAGTTTGTGAAGCAAGGCTTGCCAAAAAAAGAATTGAATCTTAGGTTCCACATTATGGTGCCAAATGGTTGATAGATGTTTGGTCCAACTCTTAGGTTCTAAATTGCACTTCCATTTGGATTTAAGGTAATCAAACACATCATTATTGTCAAACAACAAATTATAGAGGTATTTAACCTTGGTGGTATAGAGTTTTGATCCATCAGGCCATCTGAGGAGAGGAAGTCTATTGGTATCATTACCATATTCATGGGGTATTTTAGCCTTAAGTCAATCATCTCTCGTAGGCATAGGTTCTCTTTTGGGATTGGGGAAGGTTAAATTTAGAAGAAAGGTTCTCCTAGGTGGACATGTCTTCTCTACTATGAGATCACTAAAGGAATGAATACCACTCATGTCCCAGGCTTTGGCTGAACAACCTTGCAACAGAGAAAGAAGTTTCCCTTTCCTTTCTAAGTTCCACTAGGGAGATTTCTCCCCACACAATTTTCCCTGCTTATCTGTGATTCTAGCCCCTATTACCTAGTGTCTCAATTTGTCCCATGCTTTCTAGATGGCCTTAAATATTGTCGACCCTTCCACCTTGATCTTCCATCTACCTAAGAGCATATCATGAATGTGAAATCCTTTCCAAGGCTTTTCAATGAATGGTACTCCTCTTGCAATATTGTGACTAGTCAATACCTTCCACGGTTCATTCCCTTATGTGGATCTAGCAATCCATTTGGTAGAGAGAGCAATACCTTAAAACCTTAAGCCTTTTAGTCCCATCCCTCCCACTTCTTTCCTCGTGGTACACCAACTCCATATAACTACATTTCTTTTATGATTACCCTTTCCATTTGACCATAAGAAATTCCTAATAATCTTCTAAATGTAGTTGATCTGACTTTGATTGAAGAGTTGTGCAGAGGAGTAATATATGGTATATGTCGAGAGTATTTTCTGGCATACCTGAACTCTGCCCACCGATGATAGGTAATTATTGTTCCATCTATTAAGTTTGTTGGCAATATTTTTCCTTGATCCACTCCCACATTGAATTTAGAATAGGGGAGATTGAGAAGGGAATCCGTAAGTATTTGACTACAAGATTAGCGTCCCCCCTGCCCCCACACCCCCCCCCATAAAGAGAATCCAAAATCACTATACCATAAGGGTGACTGATCTCCCTATCCCAACACAATGGACTTGGCAATAGAAACTTTGCTTCTTGAGGCTCTATAGAATATATCCAATTTGGATGTAAGATTATTGGTATTATCTTCTAACAATTCTATTAGGAGAGCAATATCATCTGCAGATTGGACATTATTGATTTTCTCACTATTAGGAAGCATAATTCCTTTTACTTTCGAGGAAATAGAGCTATCTCTGAGAATATAATGTAGGTTGTTTGCTGCAATGACAAAAAGTGAGGGAGCAAGTGGGCATCCTTGTCTTATAGATCTAGAAAGACATAATGAATATGATCTCAGGCTATTGACTTCTACAGTAGCATGTGCTTCGACCATAAGAGGGAGTACCATCTTAACAAATTGCTTGGGGAATCCCATTCCTTCCATCATCAACTTAATGAATTTTCATTCTACTCTATCATAAGCCTTCTCATAGTCAATTAGGAACATTCCTGCTTGTTGCCCAAATTATTTGGCCCCCTCCATGGTTTCCCAGCAAGTAATCAAGTTTTCTAGAATATATCTACCTTTGACAAAACCAGTTTATGTGTGGTTAATAACATATGGTAGAATGTCTTTAAGTCTCAAAGCCAATTTTTTTGCAAGAATCTTGTACAAGACATTGAGGAGAGTGATATCTCCAATTTTTAATTAGGGTCTTATCACCTTCCTCAGGGACAAGTTTAATCATTCCGGAGTTAATAGTAGCTCCTAGTGAACCCCAGTCAAAGCCTTCTTGATACAACATTAGTAAGTCTTGCCAAATCCAATCAAGGTGAGTCTTGTCGAGTTCCATTGATATCCCATATGGTCCTTGGGCCTTATTATTTCTCATATGAGTGATGGCTTGAATAATATCTTCTCTACAAATGGGGGCATCAAGTCTTTTTTATCAACCTTTATTATCTTGTTTAGAATTAAATTCTTGATCCTGATCCTTTCACTTTCCATATTCAATCCCTACTCTTCTGATGTGAATAAGTTCTTATAAAATTAAGCAAATACATTTACAATCTCTTTGAGATTGATGATAAGGTCATCACCCTCTCTAATAGCTTCAATTGTGTCTCTAGCTTCCTTAGTCTTAAGAATTTGAAAGAAATACTTAGAGCCCTTATCCCCATGTTCTATGTAGTTGACACTTGCTCTGGTTTTTGCCCCATGTTTCTTAATTTGTTGGATCTTTCTAAGTGCATCTCTTGCTTTAGCTAGCTCTACTTCGCAAGTATAATCTTGGGGGTTGGATTGTAGGGATGCTTTTGCCTCAATAAAAGTGTTATGAAGTGTTGTCTCCTTCTTGCTCATATCCTTGGCTTTTTTATTTTCTATTGCCTTGAAGATTTGTTTCCAATCTTCTGTCACATTATTCTATTTGGTGATTGAATCTAGATGTGTTACCACACAATGATTATATCATCTTACCATAATTGTGGTTGCGTTAAGGTCAACATCTTTTAGTAGGGTAGTATTGAGGGCAAACCCTTATGATTTGGGAATTTTGTTATGTTGGTTATCTATCCAAAAAATGTTGTAAACAATAGGATGATGATCAGAGAGCGTAAATGGATACAACAAACACATTAGAATTGTCATCAAAAATTTGAAAGCTAAATGTGTTTTTGTTAACATAAAATCTATCCAATCTAAAATAGATTATGTTGTTACCTTTCTGAAAGTTGGTCCATGTATACCATATCCCTTTGTGTTCAATTTTCTTTCCTTCTAGAGGGTCAAACCAGAGGTTCTTAGATATCATACTATTCCAAAAGAACTTCTCATCCCTATCTCATTCAAACTTGCACCCTCCTATGTTATCTTGTTGACTTTCTATCATATTGAAGTCTCCAGCTACTATCCACAAGATATTATGAAGTAGAGACATTCATTTCCAAAGGGAGACCCTGCTCATATGGTCATTAGGTGCATATACCAAGCACACTCCAAATTTATTCCCTTGATTGTCAAGCATAACCCCTAAAACTCTATTGCAAGGTGATGATCCCCTACCACAAGCTTCTTCCATTTAAGAATGATCAGGATTGCAGTACCTCCTCTTCCTCTCTCATGATCATTAGAAAAAGGTTTAGCATCCTTCCAAATACACTTAAGGACAATATCAAGCTGGAAGCCAGTTACTTTGATCTCTTGGAGCATTAGGAAGTCAATGTCCTTATGAACTCTGAGCAACCTTTTTATGATATATTTTATATCAGGGGTTTCCAAACCCCTCACATTCCATGATATGTATTTGCTCATTATAATTGGGGTGGAGGGGTTGATTTTCATTTAGGAGATCTAAACTTCTTAAAACAACTAGGAAAATCATCTTTTAAGGCCTTCGATTGTTTGGAAAGGGTGGAGGATGAAGATAGTCTACCTCTTTTTTTCTTGGTAACCTGTTCCCCTTCCTGCTAAATCCCAACCACTTCCACTACCTTTTCCTCCCTCTTATTCTTAGGTTTCCACCTTTCTTTTTTGCATTAAACACAAAGTTCTTAGTTCTCATTTCCATGGCTGTGTTAGCAGCCTCAACTATGTCCTCATTAGATTCATCCATTTCTTGATCATCATTTTCATCCTCACTTGGAATTCTAATTTCAAAGGCAAGCTTCTTCCTTCTTTCTCCATTGATCAAGGTTGTATCAGGGCCAAAAATCATCAAGATTACAATCAAGTCAAAACCATTTAATTTGTCATCTTCCTCATAGGAATCCATCATTGCAACAAGCCCAACACTCCTGAGTGTTTCTTTAGGGTTGCCTAATTCATTAATATCCTTTGACCTAAGAGTCAATTCCCCAAGCTTATCTATTTTTAGAATTGCATCTAATTCTTCAGGTGGTGGTAGGACTGGAAAACATTTAGACTCTTTCCTAAATTTATGCCTTGATTGTTTCTTGATTTTCTGCAATACAAATTGTTGGGCATTCATAGTTTTGTGCATTGGTTTTTCGAGGGTTAAATCTATGGCTTCTAGAGATGGGGTGGGTAGCACTTGGTTGAAGGGCTCTTGGGTAAAGACCAAAGGGTCTTTCTCAACCAGGGGTTTGAAAGTTGCTTGAAGGGCATAAAGTTCCATACATAGGTCTCTATTTGGAATATCCTCTCTTAATATTAGGCCTTAACACACTATTGTTTAAAGCTTCTAAGCATGCAATATAAAAATATTCCTTGATATGTTGCTATATTATTTACTAAATTCAATTAAATAATGCACAAATCCTTAAATTTGTTTTAGAGTTTTGAAAAAAAAACATGCTTCCAAGTCTTGTGCAAAGAGATATTGATCTAAAAATTAATTAAATTCAAGATCCACCTTTTTCTGATGTACATGTTTTTTGATATTATCTTCCAATATTAATTAACTTTCCTACTAGTAAGGGTCCTCTCTAAAAAAATTATCATAAAAAATTATGAAAAATAGATTTAATTTGTTACAACTTTGTATGAACTAGTCCAACCACATCTTGCATGACTCAATATTCTCCTTATGTTTATAATATCGTAATTAATTTTTTTTTGGCCCCTCTCCTTCTATGTACACATAATAAGTTTACAAAGTTGGGTTTTGGTTACAATAATAGAATTTTGAATGGTAATGTTGTATTGCAATGTTAATTAAGAAAAAAACTATCAAGTTATGGATTACTTTGAGATATTTTATTTACATCTTTATTCTTGGACCAATCTTTCATCATTTATGCACAGATAATAACTTGCAACCATTCCCTCTGATATCCCCTTCTTTCAAACTGGTAATGAAGCTCTAGAAGTTAACCAATGTCACGACTTAAGGAATTTTAAGATGTGAAATATTAAGCTTTAAAGGATTATGGTAGTTGACTTTATCTTGTTCCTAACCTGAAATGACACATAAGAAAGCAAATAAAGGAGAAAGGAGCAAGTAGAATAATTAAATATCACACAAGTATAGATTCTTGAACTAGTTGTAGATTTGAAGAGATGTAAAGCCAATCAAGATTTTTAAGTTTCCTATCAACTCTCAATCCATAGTTAGTTTAAGTGTACAAATTACAATTAATATGATATTGTTTTATGAAGAAGATGTATAACCCTCACATAATTACAACAAAATAATCATTTATCAAATAGTTCACTACTTAACTTTACATGATTTGTTTGTCTATGATCTATACATTTTTCTACCATATTAAAATAACCTCATATAACCTGTTGGAATTCTTTTAGAATAACTAAGAGGGGGGGGGGGGTGTTGAATCAATTATTCAAGGTCTAGATGTACAAATAAAACTTTTCACAATTCACTGACCCCATAAAACATTCATACCCATGCATGCATTCATTGTGTATCGACTAAAACTTATATGTTACTATCAAACCAACTTGTAGAAATGTAAAGAATGAAACACAACACATCCATTAGCACATTTGACACAATGATTTAACATGGAAACCCAATTTGGGAAAAACCACCAGTAACATGCTACTCCTTTTTTGCTCTTCTGAAGTGATTCCCTGTTAAAGGTTACAATACACACTGTTAAATGTGACCTGGTTAAGGGATTTCAAACACCCTGCTAAATGTGAGCCTTTTTAGAGGACTTTAGGCCATTCACTTGGAATGCCACCCTACTAAAGGATTTTCCAATGACTATTAAGTCAACCTTACTCCAAAGGATTTACCCTAGATTGATACAATTGTTAGAAAGTAATAGTAGAGCTTTGATCTGACACAACTTATAACCTTACTTGCAAATTATAGATCTCTATTTAGTCCTCAACTCTACTTGGCTTCCATTCTTTGCAGCTTTGATAGCTTGTTCACCCTTCAAGCATTCATCCTCTTAAGCCTTCTTGCTCAATACACGATTGTAGACTTCTTCACTTAGGTCACTTGATGAAGCAAAACCCTTTCTCCTTATCAGATTTTTTGCATCAAACTCTCTAACTCTTTTGCTTCATGACCAAAAATTCCTATATAGAGGAAATTAGAGCATTTTCCCGCTCATTATCCATCATCAAAATTAGGGTTTTTGATGGATTAGGTAGGATACAATGTATCTACCCCATATCTTGTCTTCTCTAGAAACTTCTCTTAAAATCCATTTGAATTCACCTCCAAAATAGTTTACATAAGATTTTGTGCCACTAGCTCATCAAATCTTATCTTCCTCCTGATTCACAGGTTCCAAGAAAATAAACTTGTCGACTTTTATTTGGCAAATCTTCAATCTTTATCATAATATAGCAACTCAACATTATCAATCTTCTAATGCTCGACACATATTGCGTCACTTGGCATCAACTATAAAATCACTCAGCATCAACTAGATTTTACTAGTGCTCGACATCAATTGAAAATTACTCAGCATCTACTAACTTGCTTGGCATCCACTAGAATTTGCTTTCACTTGGCTCCAACTGACTTTTTGCTCGGCTTGAACTAACTTTGCTTGGCACCTGCTGTCCACTTAGTCAACCTTGGCAAATGAATTTTGTTTAACTTTTCCTTATGAACTTTCTAAGTGTAGCTAGCCATTTTGTAACCTCAAGTAGATCATCAATACATTATGTTATTACTGTCTTAACTGATTCTTGTACTTTATTACATAATCATAACTCAACCATTCCTCTAGGTACTTTTGTTACACCATGTTGATCAAATCCTCCTCATCAATCAACTAAGTGATACTACTTGAAACATATAAGCAATTGTCTTATTGGCAAATAGCAGGTTTGACATAAGTGACAAAACAATGATTGAAACACACAGTGTTCTCCAACAATCAATGATATTTTCAATCAAATATGAACAATCTCCTTCTTTGGCATTGATGGCAAACCAAACTGATCAACCAAGTCAATCAAGTGATGAACATCTTGTTCAATCAAACTAACTAGGTTAAAATAGTAAGACAATACCAAAAGGAAAACTTGTATTGAAATTTCTCCCTCTATCAGCAACTTCCATCTTTTGATTAGGTTACAAAATATAACTCCCTTTCAGATCCTTCTATATCTTCTCTCTTTCATATTGAATTGATCAGCAAAATATCTCCCTCTTTTATTCTGATCCCTCTGAGTGTTTTCTACTTTCTCCCTCTTTCTTTGAAACTTGATCTTCTGATGATGTATTTTCTCCATTATTCCTCTTGCACTTGATCAGCTTAATGTACTTTCTCCCTCTTTGACAACAATGCTAAAGACATATGCTCAACACTTAACATCTTTAATATATGCAGATATAGGCTTTTGTAGGTTCTTCAATGTTCTCCCTCTGTCACCTTGCTTGTGATTGATTTGTAGTTCCAGTTATGTGATTACTTTAGGCAATTCCTAAAGTAAGATCCACTACATTAATTTGTATTTAATAGTCTTAGATAGGGGTATCACTGTAGGGCACTCCCTCTATCTTTTACATAGCCTTAGATAGGGGTATCATCCCTAGTTTACCTCTTAGATACTCAAAAGCATCCTTAGGTAATGCTTTTGTGAAGATATCAACAATTTGCTCCTTTGTGTTAATATATTCCATCTTCACCTCTTTATCTTGAACCAATTCCCTTACATAATGATACTTGATTGCAATGTGCTTTGTCTTTGTATGCATCACAATTTTATTTGATATATTGATAGCACTTGTATTGTCACAATATAGTGTCATTGGTTCTGTGATCTCTTCCTTCATTCCCTTAAGTAGCTATTTGATCCATACAATGTTTGTGCAGTTAATAGCACTAGCAACATACTCTGCTTCAGCAGTAGATTGGGAAGTACAAGTCCACTTCTTGCTAGTCCATGTAATAAGTCTTTTGCCTAAGAAGAATGCTCCTCTGCTATTGCTCTTTCTGTCATAAATATTTCCAGCCCAATCAGCATTAATGTAGGCTCTCAATTCAAAATTTTCATTCTTCTTATAGTATAAACCAAACTCTTTTGTTCCTTTCAAGTATCTCATTATCCTTTTCACAACCATCAAGTGATTCACTCTAGGATTAGTAGAGAGTCTTACAACTATCTCCATAGTTAATGCAATATTAGGTCTGTTGTGTACTACATATTACAATTTGCCAATCATGTATCTATATAATGTTTGATTTACCTCAGTTGAATCATCATTCTTTGATAGCTTGAGTGTTGTCACCATAGGTGTACTTACTAGTTTGGAATCCTCTAGTCCAAATGTCTTCAATATCTCTTTGACATATTTTGACTGAGTGATATATAAACCATATTTCATCTGATATACTTTTAGTCCCACAAAGAATTTGATCTCACCAAATATTGACATTTCAAATTCTTGCTTCATCGGATTTGCAAAATCCTCACACAAAGCATCTTGTCCTCCAAATATTATATCATCAACAAATATTTCAGATAACAATATACCTCTTTCCTTATCTATCTTCATGTATAAATTGTTGTTATCATATGTTCTTTCAAATCCAATATTCACAAGATAAGCATGAAGTCTCTCATACCATACTCTTGGTGCTTGTTTCAATCCGTATAGGGCTTTGTGCAGTCTATGTACCATGTTCTTATTATTTTTATCAACAAATCCTTTTGGCTATTCTATGTAGACTTCTTCTTCTAATATGCCATTCAGAATTGCAGACCTGACATCCATCTGATAAACTTTGAAACTTTTGTATGCAGTATAAGCAATCAAAATTCTCACTCCTTCCATTCTTACAATAGGGGCAAATGTCTCACCGTAGTCAATTCCTTTTTCTTGTGCATACCCTTTGAAAACTAGTCTTGCTTTGTTCCTTATCACTTCACCATTCTCATCTAGCTTATTTCTAAATACCCATTTGGTGCCAATCACATTCTTTTCTTCTGGTCTAGGAACTAGACTCCATGTCTTGTTCTTCTCTATCTGCTAAATTTCTTCTTCCATAGCCTTGTACCAGTCATCATTTTCCAATGCATCTTTCACTATCTTAGGTTCCTTCATGCTTAACAAAATGATTTGCTTCTCAATCTATTTCTTGTCATTGGCCTTGCATCTTTGTCTCCAATGATTTGATTTGCAAGATGGTGTCTTTTGACATATTTGGACAATCTAGGCTCAACTCTTGTAACTGTTAGGATAAACCACAGACATAAATAAAAACTACATGCAAATATAACCAATAACAGAAAATAATAGGTCACACAAAAATGAACACAAGGCACTAAGATTTAACGTGGTTCACCCAATCCCTGGGCTACGTCCACCAAACAGCAAGTCCAATCTTATTACAATCCAGTGATTACAACCTGATTACAATCCGTAATCCCTTGTAGCTCAATACCGCCGCAAGAACCAATTTCGCATCACAACATAATGAAAAATACCCAACCCTAAACCCTTTTATACAAGTATTAAACCACTTTAGGGTTATAACATGTCAGCCATATGTCAGCTACCATGTCGGCCATGACCCAAAATATTTTTTTGAGGCAATGCCCTGAACCCCACTATTTATGAAATATGTACATTACTTTCCTGATCAATCACCACAATCTAACAATCTCCCACTTGGGGACTTATCGGGCTCCACACTAAACAACAATCTCCCACTTGGAGACTAATCCTGTAGAAATACCAATACCACGTGAGGCTCCCACTGGATCAAACCACCTTGGACTCTGTTGTTCTTTTATTCATGTTCAGTCTAAAAGATCAACCGAAGCTGAAGAGGAGTTCAACTTCTCCCTTGTTACAACCTTTGTCAAAATATCTGTTGTATTGTCATTGGTATGTATCTTCTCCAGCTTTAACTGTCCATCCTCCAAAACTGACCGAATGAAATGGTACCGCAACTGTATGTGTTTGGTCTTAGAATGCAAAGCGGAATTCTTAGCAAGATGAATGGCACTCTGACTATCTGTGAACAAATAATTATCCTTCTGAGGATGTCCCAATTCTTCCAAGAAGAACTGAAGCCATATCATCTCCTTGGCTACCTTTGTAGCAGCAACATACTCTGCCTCTGTAGTGGATAGAGCATTAATCTTTTGTAACCTAGAAACCCAGCTCACAGCTGCCCCACCAACAGTAAAGACATAACTTGTAGTACTTCGCCTGGTATCAATATCCCTTGCCAAATCTGAGTCAACATATCCCTATAAATCAGTAGTAGAGCCCCTAAAGTGTAAACACTTATTGGATGTTCCTCTCAAATATCTGAGAATCCACTTGACAGCATTCCAATGCTCAAATCCTGGATGACTCATATACCTGCTAACGACTCCCACTGCATGTGCAATATCTGGCCTAGTGCATACCGTAGCATACATCAAGCTTCCTACAGCTAAAGCATAGGGTACCTTGGACATCTTATCCTCCTCTTCTTGTGTCTTGAGACACATCTCCTTAGTCAATTTCAAATGACCAGGTAAAGGTGTGCTGACAACTTTAGCATTCTCCATAGAGAAACGTTGCAACACCTTCTCAACATAATCAGCTTGAGATAGTGTCAATGTTTTGTTCTTCATATCTCTGCAAATCTTCATACCAAGGATTTGTTTTGCTGCCCCCAAATCCTTCATAGCAAATGCATGTGCTAACTGGCGTTTCAACCCCTTAATATGATCCATGTTAGACCCAGCTACAAGCATATCATCAACATATAGACATAAAATAATGTAGCTATCATCATCCAACCTCTTAAAATAAACACAATAATCTGAATGACACCTGTTATAGCCATGCTCATGCATAAACCTATCAAATTTCAGATACCATTGTCGAGGTGCTTGCTTCAAGCCATATAAACTTTTCTTCAATTTGCACACTAAGTTCTCCTTACCTTTGACCTCAAATCCCCGTGGCTGGGCCATATATATCTCTTCATCCAAATCACCATGAAGAAAGGTTGTTTTAACATCCAACTACTCTAAGTGCAAATCTTCAATAGCCACAAGACTTAAAATAGTACAGATAGAAGTCATTTTAACAACAGGAGAAAATATCTCATCAAAATCAATTCCCTTTTTCTGTGCAAATCCTTTTACAACTAACCTGGCCTTAAATCTTTTCTTACCTCCTTCCTCTTCTTTCAACCTGTAAACCCACTTATTCTGTAAAGCCTTTTTACCTGCAGGCAACTTGCATAGATCCCATGTCTTATTCTGTAGCAAAGAGTCCATTTCATCTTTCATTGCAAACTCCCACTGAATCTTAGTATCCACCTGCACAACTTCATCATAACTTTCAGGTTCACCAGCATCAATAAGTAAAATAAAATACAAAGAGGGAGAAAACCTTTGTGGAGGTCTAATTTGCCTTGTTGATCGTCTAACATTCACTGGTGTGTGTGGTATTTGTTGTTGCAGTTGTTGCACATCATGAGGAATGGCTAGAACATCAGCTTTTGGAGTATCATCCAGCACTACATAATCATCTTCTTTCTTCTCATGTTGCTGCAACAGATCTTTGTACAACACTTTCTCATTGAATATGACATCTCGACTTCTAACAATTTTAAGATTTTCAAAATCCCAAAGCCTATAACCAAATTCATTAATTCCATATCCAACAAAGACACATTTCTTTGATTTAGCTTCTAGCTTGGTTCTATTTTCAGAGTCTATATGAGCAAAAGTTTCACAACCGAAGGTCTTGAGAAAAGAATAACTCACCTTCTTACCAGTCCATGCTTCCTCTAGAATACCACAACCCAAAGGAGTAGAGGGACCTCTATTAATAAAATATACTACAGTATTGATAGCCTCTGCCCACATGTGTAAGGGCAACCCAGCATGCAACCTCATGCTCCTTGCACGCTCCATTATAGTCTTGTTCATGCGTTCAGCCACTCCATTTTCCTGTGGAGTCCTTGGAACAGTTTTTTGTCTATGAATACCATTAGTGGAGCAATAATCTTCAAATTCATGACTGCAATACTCACCACCATTATCAGATCTAAGACATTTTAATTTCTTACCAGTCTCATTTTCAACCAAGCATTTCCATTTCTTAAAAGTTTGAAATACATCAGATTTTTGTCTAAGGAAATAAACCCATACTTTTGTAGTTGCATCATCAATAAATGTAACATAATAATGAGAGCCACCAAGGGAAGATACCTGAGCTGGTCCCCATACATCTGTATGCACAAGCTCTAATTTCCCCTTTTTGTTTTCTTTCCCAGTCTTTACAAAATTCACTCTCTTTTGTTTTCCATACACACAACTTTCACAAAAATCCATATTCACACATTTTAGACCTGGTAAAACTTTCTTTGAATGAAGTACTTTCATACCTTTCTCACTCATGTGCCCAAGTTGATTGTGCCACAACGTTGTATCAGAATCTACAGCAGCTATTTGTTCTCCCTGCTCAACTGCAGCAATTGTTCCTGAACATTCATTTTTCTCTGAAACAATCAAAGTAGAAGGAACAATATGACCTGTACAAAGATATAAGGTGCCTACTTTCACACATTTTTCTACTACAAGGGAACCTTTTGAAACCTTCCAATTTTTATCATTAAAAGTAACTACGCAACCCTGATCACCGAGTTGCCCGGCTGAAATTAAATTTCTACTCAACCTTGGAACATGTCTTACCTCATGTAGTAGCCAATGATTCCCATTCTGCAACTTAATCTTAATTTTTCCCTTTCCAACAATCTGATAGGGTTCATTATCCCCCAAATAAACAAGCCCAAAATCCCCTTGGACATAATCAATGAAATAACCTCTATGAGATGTAGCATGAAATGAAGCACCAGAATCTAAAACCCATAAATCATCAACACTCTCTAAAGACAGAAGCAAAGCATCCTCTTCAGATTTGTTACTTACCACATTTGCCTCCTTGTCTCCATCTGATTTATCTCCTTCATTTTTCTTTCGATTCCGGCAATCTTTCTTTTTGTGCCCTGGTTTCCCATAGTACTAGCAATCATTTGGTCCTCTCAATTGAGACCTCCTCCCCTTTGAATTTCCTCTTGATTTCCCACGATTTCCAGAGTTACTTCCTCTTTTAGTCGTTCTGCCCCTGCTTTGTGCATTCAAAACACTTCCTAATGTAGGTCCACCTGAGGATTTCTTATGAGTTTCCTCACTCAAAACAATACCGATCACATCATCATATTTTAGGGTACTAGATCCAGGAACAGAATTACTCACCGCCATTACCAGGCCATTCCAACTTTCAGGCAAAGAACACAAAATCAAGAGAGCCCTAATTTCTTCATCAAAATTGATACCCACAGAAGATAACTGACTAGTAATAGTATTAAACTCATTTAAATGATCTGCAACAGATCCACCTTCTACCATTTTCATATTAAATAAACGCTTCATGAGAAATACCTTGTTTGAAGCAGAGGGCTTTTCATATAGTGTCGCCAAGGTTTTCATCAAATCTTCTGTCATCTTTGCTTTTGTAATATTAAATGCCACTGATGGTGCCAAGCATAACCGAATGCTTTCGAGTGCCTTTCTGTCCAAAAGATCCCATTTAGCCTCTGACATAGTTCCCTGATTCTTGGCTTTTCCTTCCAACAGCTTCCATAAATCCTTCTGATATAGATAGTCTTCCATTTGCATCTTCCATAACTAGAAGTTCTACCCATTAAACCTATCAACCCTCAGCTTACCCTCATCTGCCATCGCTCCCACTCAACCGTGAGACTCCCACTTAATCGTGAGACTTTCCTGCGGAGGATAACTGAAAGACAACCTCGCTCTGATACCACTTGTTAGGATAAACCACGGACATAAATAAAAACTACATGCAAATATAACGAATAACAAAAAATAATAGATCACATAGAAATGAACATAAGGCACCAAGATTTAACGTGGTTCACCCAATCCCTAGGCTACATCCACCAAACAACAAGTTCGATCTTATTACAATCCAGTGATTACAACCTGATTACAATCTGTAATCCCTTACAGCTCAATACCGCCGCAAGAACCAATTTCGCATCACAACATAATGAAAAATACCCAACCCTAAACCCTTTTATACAAGTATTAAACCACTTTAGGGTTATAACATGTTGGCCATATGTACAGTACTTTCCTAATCAGTCACCACAATCTAACAGTAACTACATTTTGTCTCTCAGCTTTAGTGTCACTGTGTACATCTCTGTCAGGTGTTTCAGCATCTCTTTTATGTATGTTGATCTTAGAATTAGAATGTGCATTTTCCTCATTCTGCAACTCAACATTTGAATGCAACTTAGTTTGTGAATGCAACTTGACATTCATAGGTTGTGACTTGGCAGTTATTGAGACTTGTTGGTTTGCAACTTGATTTGTAGCATCTTTTTCAGTAGGCATTCCTTCATAGAAATATACATATGATTTGTATTCTTTTGGTTCCTTTGTAGTTTTAGCCTCATGTACTTTTGTAAACTCATCAAAATTCATATTTGCACTTTCCACATTTTTGTTAGTGTTAGTAATTAAACACTTGTAAGCTTTACTTCTTGTGGAGTAACTAAGGAATATACCTTCTTCACTTTTTGCATCAAACTTTCCACTCTGACATTTTTAAGAATATAGCATTTACTTCCAAGTACCTTAAAGTATTTCACATTAGGTGTATATCCATACCATAGTTCAAAAGGTGTTGGATGAGTACCTTTCTCGACTTGCACACGATTCAAGGTATGCACATCAGTACTTATAACTTCTCTTCAGTACTTCATAGCAACATTCTTCTCCATCATGAGTGTTCTAGCATAGTCCATTATAGACTCGTTTCTTCTTTCAGGAATTCCATTTTGTGGAGGGGTCCTAGGTGTAGATGTTTTTCTTTTGATTCTTTTGTCATCATAGAATATCTCAAACTCATTTGAAGTGAATTCTCTTGCTTTGTCTGATCTCAAGCATTTTAGACTTTTACCTATTTCTTTTTCAATTCTTGCCAAGTACCACTTAAACATTTGAAAGGCATTAGATTTTTGTTTTAGAAACATGACTGTCATCATTCTAGAGTAATCATCAACAAATAGCATTATGTACTTATCTCCTTTGTAGCTTTGCACTTCAATAGGTCCACACAAGTAAGTATGAACAATTTCTAGTAGTTCTTTAGAGGTGTAAGCTTTACTTTTAAAGCTTGAATTTGTCATCTTGCCTAGCTGACATTGTTTGCATATTAAATTATCAAGTTTCTTCAACTTAGGCAAACCTCTAACTCTTTTCATGTTACTTATTAGATTATCAAAATTAACATGACATAATCTCTTGTGCCAAAGCCATACATCATCAAATTTTGCAATAAGACAAGTAGCATCTTTTATATTCATGTAGAATATATTACTTCTAGTTTGATCACCTTTTCCAATTAAGTTTCCATTTGTGTCATATATCTTGGCAGATTTGTTTTCAAACTCAACTTTGCATCCCAAATTGTACAATTGTGACACACTTAACAAGTTATAATTCAATCCTTCAACATAATAGGCATTGTCACATGAAATCTTATTTGTGATTTTGATAGACCCTTTTCCTTTCATCAAACATGGTGCATCATTACCAAACCTTACACTATTTCCATCGTAACAAGTTAAGGTAATGAACTTACTTTTATCTCTAGTAATACGATGTGAGCATCCACTGTCAATGATCCATTTGTCATTCTTGTTCACACAGGTCATAAGTGCAGTTGCCTCATCCTCATCAGATTTATCCTTCATTGCGACATATACCACTTCATCATCATTTTCATCAGAGTCATGTTCATCAACAATGTAGCATGACTTCTTGTCTTTGTTTCTACAATCTCTGCCATCATCTTCTCTTATGTTTTTGTACTTGTTTCCTTCTCTATAATTCTTCTTCTATGTACATCTTGCAACAATATGACCAACTTCATTGCAATTGAAACAAATGATGGGTAACTTACTTTTGAACTTGCCTTTTCCTCTGTGAAATATTGTTACCAGCAATGCTTCCAATTGTTCAATGTCTTCCTCATTTGTGTTGCTGTCACTGGATGCATATTTTATCTTTCTTTTCTTCTTCTTGTTCTTCTTCTTTTGCTTTACCCCTTCAGAATCCTTCAATAACATTTTTTCTTTGAAAGCTAATTCAATACTCTCTAGTTTGTAGTTGTCAAAATTAGATAGCTCAAAAGCAGTGAGTCTACCTACCAGACCTTCAAGGGTTAGATCATTTCCTGGTATACATCTTAACTCTTGGATTGCAAAAACTCTAATGGCATAAACAAACAATAATGTCCTTAAGACTTTACTTAGCATAGTATTATCATCTATTTTATGAGTAGCACCTTTTTTTGCACTAATAACTTCTTTTATCCCAGCAACATATTGAGCAATATTTTCACCTTCTTCCATTCTCATGTCATCAAACTTAACTCTAAGACTCTTTGACTTGACTCTTTGAACATTTTTGTCTCCTAAATAGATGGTGTCTAGGGCATCCCACATCTTTGCACTGTTAAGGCCTTTGATATCATCAAATTTGGCATAGCTTAGGGTAGATGCAATCTCCAACATCGCCTGATTGTGTTCTTTTTTTTTCTTCATATCTTTAGTAGTTAGGGCTCCTACTATATCAACATGCTCCACTAAAATGTAAGATTGTGCATGATCTCTAAGTCCTCCAAGGTGTAGCTTCATCAAATGTTTCCATGTAGGAAAGTTATCTCTGTTGAGCTTGGGCACTTCTCTTTTTAACATCTTGATCTTTGTGCTTCTAGTACCTTGAAACTAATCCTCTTAAGCAGATGGCTCTGATACCAATTGTTGGAATTCTTTTAGAATAACTAAGAGGGGGGGGCAGGGGGGGGATGTGAATTAGTTATTCAAGGTCTAGATGTATAAATCAAACTTTTCACAATTTAGTGAACCCATAAAACATTCATGTCCATGCATGTATTCTTGTGTATCAACTAAAACTTGTATGTTACTGTCAAATCAACTTGCAAAAATGTAAAGCATGAAATACAACACATCCATCAACACATTTAACACAATGATTTAACGTGGAAACCCAATTTGGAAAAAATCACCAATAACATGCTACTCCTTTTTCACTCTTCTAAAGTGATGCCCTGTTAAAGGTTACAATACACATTGTTAAATGTGACTCAGTTAAGGGATTTTAGTCACCATGCTAAAAGTGAACCTTTTTAGAGGACTTTAGGCCATTCACTTAAGATTCTCCAATGACTATTAAGTAAAACTTACTCCAAAGGATTTACCCTAGACATATACAATTGTTGGAAAGTAATAGTAGAGCTTTGATCTGACACAACTTACAACCTTACTTATAGATTATAGATCTCTATTAAGTCCTCAACTCTACTTGGCTTCCATTCTTTATAGCTCTGACAACTTGTTCACCCTTCAAGCATTCATCCTCTTAAGCCTTCTTGCTCAATACACCATTGTAGACTTCTTCACTTGGGTCACTTGATGAAGCAAAACCCTTTCTCCTTATCAGATTTTTGCATCAAACTCTCTAACTCTTTTTGCTTCGTGACCAAACATTCTTATATATAGGAAATTAGAATATTTTCTCGTTCATTATCCATCATCAAAATTAGGGTTTTTGATGGATTAGGTAGGATACAATGTATCTACCCCATATCTTGTCTTCTCTAGAAACTTCTCTTAGAATCCATTTGAATTCGCCTCCAAAATGGTTTACATAAGATTTTGTGCCACCAGCTCATCAATCTTATCTTCCTCCTAATTCACATGTTCCAAGAAAACAAACTTGTTGGCTTTTATTTGGCAAATCTTCGATCTTTATCATAATGCAACAGCTTAGCATTATCAATCTTCTAATGCTTGGCACATACTGTGTCACTTGGCATCAACTGTAAAATCACTTAACATCAATTGGATTTTACTATTGCTCAGCATCAACTGAAAATTACTCAACATCTATTAACTTGCTCGGCATCCACTAGAAATTGCTTTCACTTGGCTCCAACAGACTTTTTGCTTGCCTTGAACTAACTTTGCTTGACACCTACTGTCCACTTAGTCAAGCTAGGCAAATGAATTTTGTTTAACTTTTCCTTCTAAACTTTCTAAGTGTAGCCAGCCATTTTGTAACCTCAAGTAGATCAGCAATACATTATGTTATCATTGTCTTAATTGATTCTTGTACTTTATTACATAATCATAACTCAACCTTTCCTCTAGGTACTTTTGTTATATCTTGTTGATCAAATCCTCCTATTCAATCAACTAAGTGATAGTACTTGAAACATATAAGCAATTGTCTTACCAGCAAATAGTAGGTTTGACATCAGTGACAAAACAATGATTGAAACACATAGTGTTCTTCAACAATCAATGATCTTTTCAATCAGATATCAACACAACCTAATCAACATGATATAAATTTTTGGTCATTAATTCGAGCCATATCTCACATCTCTCTTTGAAAATTCAAAAACATAAACAAAACAAAAACCAATCAGTTGACAAGTCCACAAATAACTATATAAAGAGTGTTCTCATTCATCAATGAAAAACTTGTTAACCCATGATGCCATCTCAATAATAGCTGGGCTCTCCCTTCTCTTTGCAAAAAAATATTCCATCTCTA